>SRPW01000123.1:0-38666 GCA_018360225.1 Claviceps pusilla | reverse complement strand
AAATTTTTTATAAAATTACTTTAATATAAATAACTATTTTTTTATCTTAAATACCTGGTTTGCTTAGCCACAAATTGATGCCAAATAAGCCAGGGACGATGCCCGATAAACGCACCCATAAAGTCTGGTACTTAAACCAGAAAACCACACTGGACCAGACAACGCAAGGGAGGCCCGCAATCAAACCCACTTCTTTTTGAAGTGATTCTTTACTTGGTCAGGATCGCCTTCTCACCACCTCACCACAATCCCAAACAACGGCGCCTTCCTGCACGCAACCATCCCCCACGTTCATTGACGAAGCGAGCGGCCTCTGTAGTTGACTTGCCGGCCTTGCAGCGCAGACAATCAGACAACTGACCTAACGCAAGCCCCCCCCCCCCCGATACGAATACACACACACGAGCCCGCAGACGACGCCCTTCCGAAGACCGCTGTCCCATCTCCCCATGATCCCGAACGACCTCGACCACGACCAGGCATTGTGACCCTCGGCTGACGCGGAATTCTGTGCTCGCGGGTTCTCCAAGTCCCTCTGCCAGAGTTGCCCGCATCTCCACCGCACCGCCTTGCCTGTTCATACGGCTGCTAGGGTCTGGAAGCTTGGTTGACGGTTCCAGTCTTCAATAATGGATCTCCAATCTGCAGGCTCTCCCGGCGAAGAGGTGCCCCCTATCCCAGCTCGTCATCGCTTGCACGTCAACCAACGGGATCCCAGACATCACCATGCTCGCGAGGCTCGCCACCCTCGCCGCCGGTCGTCGCAGGCAGCGAACTGCGCTAGCATTGCTCCTGCCTCTCCCGAAATCATATCAAACCTCATCACCAGTCTGAGCGTCATCTCCCAGCCTGCCATCAGCCACTTCGACACCCAGCCTGCTGCTCTGCCCTTTGGCCTGCCCAGCCCGACGAGTACTTCTCCTGGAGGTTTCGGAGTCGATTACGGCGCCTATGCTCGCCCCGACCTCCACGATTCCACACTTGCCCCAACATCGCTCGATGATCTTGCTGCCAGCCCGCCGGTCGTCCGCACTTCCAGGCCAACGAGCGGGTTTTCGCCCTTGACAGGCGCAAAAAGCCCCAAAACCCGTAGCTCCAGCCGAGACAGCGGCGCGTCCGGCTTTCGAAACTTGATTCGCAGCACCAGCAGCCTCGCCTCCCGCCCACCATCCCCCGGCTCTGCCACCTCGAGGAGAAACGATACGCACAACATCGGCGATTTGTCCATACAACGCAAGACTGCGGAGTCAAATGCTGCAGACTTGAACCTTTGCCCATCACATGATAGCTGTGGCAAGAAGACTGGCTGGAGCAGCAAGCCAATTATGTACATGAGCTCCAAGGAGCAACTCCGAGAACGAGAATCAGAGCGAAAACGACCATCAGGACAAGCTGGCGGCAGCACGGCCGAAGCAGGAGTGGCATCGTCCGGAAGAAGCATCGACGACCATGGTGATGAAAAACTAGACCCCATTCTTGCAGAGACCGCCATCAGCGAAGAGCCGACCTTTCACGGTGACACATCGGGGTTCGATGGAAACAACCTGCACGCAAGCCCTCAGCCAATTCCCACCAGAGACTCAAGCTTAAACAAGCCTCGGACACGGCAGAAGCAGCCGAGCGCTCGGTGTTCCCAACGGGCTGGCAAGGTGGCTGCTGCTGACGATGCCATTGTGGAGGGGGAAGAACAAGTACGTCGTCAACGTAACGTGCCTGCGGCAGCCGGACCACAGCATAGACGAACAGGATCCGACATGGTGACGCATGGGAAATCATTCTTGCTTGAACCCGATGACCTTCCCACGCTTGCCATGTCAGCATCGTGTGCGGCACAACCACTAGCTGTGGACACCATGAGTCTCGACTCAACCGTCCACAGCGATGACGGAGCGGCGCCCTCTCCCGCTGTGAGCCAACGACGTCGTGGCAATGACGGCGCCGTTGGAAATAACGGTCGAGTGCCGGGGCGTCTGAGTCCTGGGCCGAGGGAGGCGCTGGGCCTCAGGCGGAGCAGTCCTCGTTTGAAGCAATTATCGGGGCAGTTGAGTCCCCGAAGTGAGGCGGCAGCCAGCATGAGTGTCCCGCCAGTCTCCTCGCCGCAAAACCAAAACTTATACCCTGCTGGTTATGAACGCCCAGCCTCGGCAGACTCCATCGACGACGCCGTCGAGTCGTATCTTTGTTCCCCGCGTCTGTCCCAGAGAATCCGACACCCGCAAACTGGACGCATCATCTCTTTCTCCGAAGTGGGTGATGCCACCGGATCAGCAGTCTTTTGCTGCGTCGGTATGGGCTTAACAAGATATATCACGGGCTTTTATGACGAACTAGCCTTGACCCTCAAGCTCCGTTTGATTACTCCCGATCGACCGGGTGTCGGAGGCAGCGAGCCATATGCTGATGATGCGACAAGTCCGTTGAGTTGGCCAGGTCAGTGCAAATTCTTGTCTTATTCTGTTTTCAAAAAATAAAATAAAAAATTGCAAATCTCTTGTCTTGCAAAGAAAACAAGAAAAAGTGCGGGAAAAAAGGAGGGAAAAGAGGATCTCTTTACATGGTCGCGACGCAAGCACCCGATCCGATATACTAATCGAATGCAGACGATGTCTATGCCATCTGTCAGGCTCTCAAAATCACCAAATTCTCTATCCTTGCTCACTCAGCTGGTGCCATCTATGCTCTTGCAACCGCCCTGCGCATGCCTCAACACATCAGAGGTCGCATCCATCTGCTGGCACCTTGGATTCCCCCTTCTCAGATGAACGTTTTCGGGGGTTCTCAGACGCTTCCACCGACAAATGCTATTCCTACGTCGCAAAAGATCCTCAGACACTTGCCCACGACTTTTTTCAAGGCGGCTAACAGCAGCTTCATGACGGCAACCAGCAGCTCCATCACGAGCTCTTTACCCAAGCACGCCCGGCGGACAAAACGCAAGTCAAACACGCACGGCAGAGATGGGACCAACGCTGCTACTCGCAACGTCGGTAACGACCAAAATGGGAACAACAAGAATAACGGAGAGGAGGGTCACCAGACCGACCCGGACCCGAGGTCTCCCGTGATGAGCGAAGACATGGATCGGATCCGGCCTACGGGTGAAGGTGGTATCGACGGGCAGTCCGCAACAAAATCGTCGACCGAAATCATGGCCGATCAAGAACGACAAATGACGTATGACACGCGGCTCACTCATGCAATTTGGGAACTAGCCACCACAGGCGCGAATCCCGCCGTGGACCTCTTAGTATGTCTCGAACGACGGCACACAATCGGGTTTCGCTATGTCGACATCACTCGCCCCGTCGTCATCCACCACGGCAGCAGAGATACGAGAGTGCCCGTCGAAAATGTCAAGTGGCTGGGCAAAGCGATGAGACGATGCGAGGTTCGTGTTCTAGAAGGCGAAGGCCACGGTTTGATGGCAAGCGCAACCGTCATGGGATCCTTGCTTATGGAGATGAGCAAAGAGTGGGAAGACTGGATGCGCGTAACTGGAGCAGATGGACGAAAGGACCGAGAGAGGGGAGAAAGGGGCCGAAGGGGCACAATTACATCGGCAGCATGAATTTCTTTTTCTTTTGATACTTTATCTTGGGATTCATGGACGGCATTGGTACATTTCCCCCAAGTTTCGCTGCCTTTTTTTTCTTCCTTATTTTCTTTCCCTATTTCTTTTGCTTTCCCTTTTTTTTTTTTTTTTTTTTTGATATTTTTCTTGCATCTCTCTATTTTTCGTCTTGATTTGCGCAGCTTCATCTTGAAAAGTTGCAACACTACCAGCTACCATTACAAAGGCGTGTAAAATATAACGTGGTCTTGGTCGAGCATAGCAGGTGATTCCAAAGGGCGTGGGGAAACTGTCGTTATAGAAAGGAGGCTCTTTCATCTATCATAATCTGTTTAATGTATTCTAATGTGGTCTGGTGTTTGTTTCTAGTTTCTTACTAAAGAGGGTGCACAGCACGTATTTATTAATTGTACACGGTCGTCTGAGATATGCAGTCTCATGCTACGATAGTTATATGATGTTGGATTGCATAGTGTATTTCGGAGCGGGGGCTGAATCATGTTATGAGCTATTTACGCAAATTCCGAGGTTGAACTGAAGATGGACAACGTCTCAATTCATTCCGCGCGCGGTATTCGGTTGAAGTGTGCCAGAGAGAACATATACATAGTCATGGAGGCGCATCTTTTTCAATCTGCCTTATGAAGGCAGGTAGGTAGCTTGCTTGAACCATCAAAGCGGAGCAGAGCATACAAGAAAGTGAAACAGGGACGCATAATCGCACACTTGGTGTCAAAAGGTGGCGAAGCATTAGTAAATGATTCTGAATGGTCATGACCAAGACACTCCCCTTTAGAAATTCCTGTCGACTTGCTTAACGTTTCATATGACAATCAAGTATCTACGTCTCCTCCAAGACCCGCGTCCAATCAAACTTCCTCCAACCCTTCTTCCATCCTTCCACCCTCTGATCACCCCTCACCCACCGTCCCTGCTTCTTCGCAACCCCAGGCTCAGCATCTACAATTCCACCCAGCACCTCCCTCGCAAACAAATCACCCCTCGGCCATCGATCTGAGTCCTCGACGATGTGGCCAAGACCGCCGTCCAGCGTAAACCACACGTGGAAATACGGCATCTCCTTGGCCAGGCTCCTCCGAAAGGCCATTCTTCCCATTCCGCCTCGGGCTGCTGCCCCAGTGTCAATAATCTTCTTGTGTTGCGCCCATTCCTCGTCCGAAGATAGAAAGGCCTCCTTGAAGTAGGCAGGCGCGGTGGCGCCCTCGGAGTAGGGAATCGGGACAGCCACCATGGCGGCGTGTAAGTGACGATTCGGTGCCGCTGCGTTTTCGTAAAAGACGACCTCGCGGCCCTGTTGGTGGTACATCCGGGTGAGAGACTTCATGAAATTGCGAATTTCTTCCCACTCGTCATCGTCGCACTCGAGGAGATTGACTCTGTGGGATAGGGGCACGATGATGGCTCCGCCAGGGCTGATTTCCGGTTCAGGCGGTAGTGTGAGGAATACGCGAGTGGCAAGAGAAACGACGGGCGCAATTGGCGGGCGATTCTGCTCTTCATGATAGCAGAGCGGGCAGGAATCCAGGACGCGGTTGAGCCTTTGGAATTGCGCGACGGCCATGTTTTTGAGGTTGAGCTCGCTTTTGTGAACTCGCTGCGCGAGCTTGGAGGCATTCTCGTCCATATAATCTAGGTCATTGTCAAATGCGCCGTCCTTGGCGATGCGCTCGGCGAGGCGGAGTGCTTCTCCGCCGGGTGCGTTCTTGGTGCGCCGCTCCTCACGGAGCATGTCCTCGATGGTCATGTCCGTGTTTTCTTGGACGAGCCCGCGCTCGCGGCCGCGCTTGGTGTCGAGGGGTTGGACTTCTCCGCGGGACCCAGCTAGTTGGCGATTGTGCATTGTTCCAAGAACCACGGCCTGAGGGGCATTCTGCGAGGATGAGGATGCTAGGGCCGCGGCGCGGTTGTATTCTTGTTCGAGCCGTGCTGCGTCGGGCGCTCGGCGCAGTTTGGCCTTCATCATTTGGGCGCGCAGTCGATTGAGCGATGTTGGGTCCATGGGCGTTGTCTGTTCGTGCACGACGATTCCTGGGCCTGGTTCTAACTTTGAATGTCGACTTGGAGAGACACTCGACCGGGATTTCTCGCGTCTCTGTTCTTGCTCCCGTGCAAGGTACAACTCGCCGGTTGGCGTCTCCTTCTCCCTGTACCCTGATCCGTAAAGCCTGCGACGCTCCAACTCCTCTTGTTCCTCGCGCGCATGGTCGAATTCTCTTAAGCTACCGTAGCGCTCTACAGCAACCTCGTCTATCGGTCGACCGCTGTCCTCGGCTGTGGTGTACACCCCTCGCAGCCTCGTCATCCGCCAAGAGGACCCCGCATCTCCAAAAGTGTAGTCCACGGTTTGTGTAGCCCTCTGCAGTGGCACGTCTGAAGGAGGTAGAATTCCGTCATTGAGCTTCTGCAGATGGCCCTGATTCAGTTCTCGCGCGTGGATCACGCGTTTGGGTTCCTGCACAGGCGGCGTGTTGGCCTTGGGCTCTGCGCGACTTAGGTGCTCGACACCAAGAGCGGATGGTCCGACCATCCAGGCATCGCGTACGGGCGTGTCGGACCTTTCCTGTTCACCACCAAGGTCTTCATTTGCATCCATGTCGCTATGCCGTTGTGCACCACGGCTCTGCTGGTCGTCGTCTCGGCGGCGGTGGTGTCTGTGTCTGTGTCGGTGTCTGTCTCGTGACTGATGCTCGTCATCGCCGTGTTGGTGCGAGTGCCTGCTTCTCTTATGGCTACGGCCATCTTGGTCATGGTGTCTATGGCGATGGCTTTCCTCTCCAGACTTGCCGTCGCCGTGCGAGTGCCTGTGCTTGTGGCGACGTCGCTCTCGGTCATCCTGGCAAGATTTGTCACGCTCTGCCTTCTCTGCAGCCAAAGCCTTCTCGAATGCGTCTAAACCGTCCATGGCGCTTGGCGTTGGTTGATGAACGGCAGTGGTGATGGGGCAGCTGTGGGAAGCCGACTTGATTTATCTCTTGTCTTGGATAGAAGGTCGCCGCAGTTCTGCCCATCTTCTTTGGCGGTGACGGGAAGTGTTACGTCTTTTGTGGGGTCAGTTTGGTACATCAGCCCGCGGGGTATGGGCTGCATCACTCTTGTATCTCACCAGACTTGACAATTCTTTTTGACGCAGGAATAGTTGTCTCTAAGTTTGCATAAATGCTATTTTCGATTCCTTCGCGCAGACATGGCAATTTTGGACTGAGTCTCTGCGCTTGATTCTATTTTTAGCCCGCTGTTGCTAATATAAAAAATTGCCCTACTGTTAAAAGCTACCGGACTTAAACGCACCTACTCGTGCCACGCCCCACCTAAAGGTGGTGCTTATTACTCAAACGGGCACATCACTTAAACAGGCACTTTTCTTCGTTAGACGCGTTTAACTGTGAAAATAGCTAGAAATTGCGTCCTAGCTACAAAACCTAATATCAAAATTTATATAAATAAAGCTCTTAAATATCTAAAGCTAAATTTAAAGGTAACTATAGCGGCAGCTAGCTATGTATTTAATGTGCTATATAGTAGACTTTAACGCTAAATTTAAAGGGTTCTATACAAATTTAGTTAACCTTTAAATAAAATAAAGCTAAGCGCTAAAAAAGAGATTACTTTATACTGTTATATTAATTATTTTAATGCTATTAATCTTATAGTATAGCTAGAGTTTATTATAGATGCTATAAATTATATTCTTTATAAGAGGTTATTATAGTTTTTAACCTTACCCCCTAAGACTATTAGAAAGCTATAGACTATACGCTTTATTAAGCGTTTTAGATATAATAAAGCTTATTAAAAGAAGCTTAATTCTAATTATTAAGCATTAAAAGATATAGATGCTATTATAGAATACTTTTAGTAGCTTTATAACACACTTAATAACTATAGTATCCCTTATAATGATATTTAGAATATAGATAAGACTAGATTCTACATTAGAATTAGAAAGGACTAGGTTATTATTATAAAGTAAAAGAGGGTATATTTATTTTCTATACTAGAAAATTATAAGTTAGCTACTACTATTAAAGCTATATTAGCAAATAGAAGATATATTCCTGCCTTTCTTATTCTAACTAGCTAAACTTATATAGAATAATAGTATTATATTAAAGAGCTTAATTTAAAAGCAAAGATTACGCTCTCTTCATTAGAATATACTAATAATAAGATTAGCCTCTTATAGCTAAAGCACTTTTATAAGCATGCAAAGCCCTTAAGTGTAAAATAACTACTTTTACTTAATAGCTATAGATCTTATTATATAATAGAATTTATTAAATTCTATAAAGCTTATAATATAATTCTGAAGTTTCTTAAACTTTTCGCGAATTCGCCCGCACCGCAGTAGCGACGCAGAACCGACTCTAAACCTCTTAAAAAGTATAGAAAAAGAATTGCTATATTTATTTTACTCTATCTTTAATAGTATATTAGTATTAGAGTATAGGCATAGTAAATAAGGCAATATTAATAAATATTAATAGTAGAAATTATAGCCTTATATAGAGCTACTACTACTTACTTATAGAATAGGGTAGCTTTATATTAATAGTACCTTAAGTTACTTCTATACTACTACTTATATATAAGTAAATACTAAACTACCTAACTATTAAATATAATAAAATAGCTAAACTTATACTAGCTATAGTACTAGAGAGTATATAGAATATTATCCTTTACGTTAATAATATAGCCTTAATATATACTTAATATAGCCTCCTTATACCTTAAACCTATATTAAAATATTAATAAAATTAACCTTACTATTACTTAATAAGCTTATTATAATTAAAAACTTAAAAAAAGTTATTAAATAAATAATAAAGAAAGCTATTAGCGCTAGAAATATAATAGCTTTAAGCTAAGCTAATATTATTACTAAAGGCATTACCTAATTACCTATTTAATAGATTTAAGCTATAATAATAGTAATACTGCCTTATATTTATTATAAAACTATTATTAAAGGTAGTATAATAGCTAAAGCTATATAAAACTACTTACTTAAAGAAACTATTACTACTATTAACTAAGTTATTAGTACTAATACTACTATAGTAGTGTATTATTTTTATAATAGTAATATTATAATTATATTCTAAAATATAATAAAGCTTTATATTAATAATATAGCTTAAGTTAGCACTACTTTTAGTCTAAAAGTAATACTAAACTAATATATATTTAGTATTATTATTAAGGGCTTTTTTATATACTATATATAGAACTAAAAGAAGGATAATATTCTTTAAAATATAATTATAACTAATAAGTAGGGTTTAGTAAAGATTCTAGTATAGAAGCTATATAGTACTATAACCTAATCCCCCTTAATTATTACTATTAATAAAGTTAATATAGTAAATAAGCTATACTATATTAGAATTATTTATAAAGCTAAGATATTTAAAGCTAAGCCTTATAATAATGCTATTTATTCTTAATAATGCTTTAAGTACTTTAAATTTAGCTATATAGCTATATATTATATATTACCCTTAAGGTATAGCTACTATATATTTAGTTAGTATAAAGAGAGTAAATAATTATACCTAGCGCTATTAGGAGCTATATAGAAACGCTATATTAACTACTTAGGACCTTACCTTATATAGTCTTATATATATAATATTATAAATAAACAATAAAATTATATATATGCTATATACCTAGTATAGCTCTTTACCTTTACTAAACCTTCTTTATTAAAGAAAAATAGCTAAATAAAGGTATTTAGCTATAGCTAGAGGAGAAATATAAGTAACTTACTATTATAAAAGGCTTTACTATAAAAGTAAGTTAGTAAACTATATACCTACCTCCCTAACACTAAACTAGAATTAATATAGTGCTTATAAGCTATTATAAAGGCCTTTCTAAGTTAATAACCTATAGCTACTATAGCACTAAATAAGCTAAGCCTAACCTAATATACTATATAAAGTATATAATAAAGGTTATATATTAAAATATATAAAAGAAAACCTACTTTATATATCTAGCGCTAGAGTTCTAACCTAAAGCTAATATAATAATAATATAGGAGCTAGAAACTATAAATAGTAAACTACCTAACCCTAGCCTTAGCTACTTTTAACTTACTACTTAGGGTAGCTATACTATAATTTATATAAACTACTAGTATAAGCCTAAGGTATAGTTAATATATATAGGTAAAAACTAATGCTTAATAATATTAATAGAATATTATATTTACTTAATATATTCCCTAACCTATAAACCTAATTAAATATTACCTCTCCTTAATTTTATAGTAGCTCTACCTTTAAATTATAGCGTTTTTATAAAAGACTTTAACTAATACTACCTACTTTAAGACTATTATAGCTAAACCTTAATAAAAAGTAATATACTTCTTATACTAATAATATAGTAGTAGCTTAGACTTATAATACTATAGGGTAAAGTAACTTAAAGAATATAAGGTAAAAGGGATAGCATTATTAACTATACTTAGGTTACCTATAATATAAAAGCTAAATTTATAAGGGGATTAAACCTTACTAAATCTAACTATATTCTATAGCTTATTTATATTAGCATTAGCCTAAGGCTATATAGTAACTACCTGCTTTATTATAAATAGTTATATATAAAAAATAATCTTATAGTAGCTAAGGTAATAATATAGTTCTACTATAACCTTACTAAACCCCTACTTTAAATATCTATAGAAATTAATAGCTATATAGAATAAATAATAGCTAAGCTTTAATTTATTATAAACTTAGTAGTTTTAAGGAAACCCTAAGGCAGTTCTAAGTTAAATTTATAGTAAAACTATTATACTAAAGAAGCTACTTAAAACGCTAAGAAAGTATTATAATAGTAGTAAATATTTTATACTAAGGAGAACTAATAACTTATTACTAATATAGCCTAAATATAATACTAAACTATTAGTAATAAAAGGTATAGTGCTTAGTGCTTTACTATTAAAGTAGCTACTACTTATAAAAAAAACTTATAAAAACTTAAACGCTAAGTATAGCTTTATAGTAGATTACTACTAAAATAGTAGTAAATCCTTACTTTTATTTAAAGTAAGGGTATAAACGCTATAACTACTAAGTTATATTAAAAGAAAGTAGCTATACTAGCTAATTATTTCTTCCCTTCCTCCTAAGCCTAACTTAATAATATACTAGTAGATTTTAATAATTACCTTAATACTATAACGTTTTTATTAAAAGACTACTTTAATACTAATAAAATTTATAGTATTATTAAAAGCCTAGCTAGCTAAAAGGCACTAGAATTAAATAAACTTTTAGCTAAATACCTTAAAGTATATAGTAAGCTACTAGCTAAAACCCTTACCTACCTACTTAATATATACTGCTATATTAGCTACTACCTAGCTTTATTTTAGTAAGTAAAAGTTATTATTTTTTATAAGCTAGGTAAAACCCTAATAAAGTAGTAAAGAGTAAAGGCCTAATACCCTATCTTACTTCTTAATATTATTAATAAAGTAATAAAGGCAGTAATAGTAAGTTAGCTTACCCTTATAGCTAAATTAAGTAGTGTACTACTAAACCTATAAATAAGTAATAAAGTAAATAGGTTAATAAAGGTTATATTAAGTGTTTTAGTAGAATTAGTATATATAGTATAGCACTATAGCAGTATTATATTGCTACTTTAACTAAATATATTAATAGCCTTTAACACTATTTACTATAAAAAACTAACTTATACCCTTATAGCTACTAGGATTTTAGTATAGATAGTAGTATAGACTTACTCCTTTATTACTAAATATACTACTAATCTTTATTTTAATAGTAAATTTATAAGCCCTTTACTTATAACTATAGATATACTATAAAGGTTTTTAATTTCTTCTATTTTCTTTTTACTTTATATTACCCTTTTATATACTAAGCTTTAAGTAGTATATTCTATGTTTATTATAAGCTTCTTTAATAATATAAATATACTTATATATAAGTATATAGTAAAGGAGATATAGAATTGCCTTAAGGCTACTTAGGTGATTTACTAAGACTAGTTCTAAGAATTAGGTCTTAAGTTTAATTTAAGGAAGAGTAAACTTATATACTTTACTAAGTAGTACACTATAATTATATTATTAGTCTAACTTAGTATTAATATAGTATAACTAATTTAGTTTACTTACTTTCTTAGGGTATAGGTTTATTATAAGCTTTATTAAAAAATATATTAAAGTTAGGTTAAGTTAAAACTAATATAGTAGTAGCTTATACTTATATTACTAATAGCTTTAATTTAGGAATACTTATTATATAATATATAACTCTTATATATATAGGTTATTTAGAGTATTATTATATATAGTATAGAATTATACTATACCTTTATTAAAGTTAGTAGTAAAGTAAGGGGTATAGCTAAGGTATTTATTTCTAAATAAACTAAGTACTTAAGAATAGTAATTAGTGTATTTAAGGTAATGCTATATACCTTAGTTAAAACTAAGGTAGCTATAGCCTTAATTAACCTCTACCTTAACTACTATTTACTTTACTTTTACTAATAAATAAAAGCTAATAGAATAGCTAAGTGTATTTATAGTACTTATACTATAATAGTAGCTTAACTTAGATATAAACTAATATACTAAAGGTATAGCTACCTACTATACCTAAATAACTACCTAAACTATATACTATTTCTAAACTAACCTTATAACTACCTATTAAAGCCCTCTCTAACTAAAGTGCTTACTTTAAAATAAAAGGACTATTAGTATTAAAAGTAGGTTACTATATAGGCGCGCTAGACTAATATTAATTATATAGTAATAAAGCTTAACCTTAGCTTTACTTTTACTACTAAAGTTATCTACCTTTATTTAAGCTTAATTAAGTATAAATCTATAGTACTTATATAAATATATATAGAATAAATTAGACTTAATGCTTTTCTCTTTAGCTAATGTATTCCTAAGGTAGAATTACTAATATATAGCTATTAGGCTAATAATAAAGACTATTACTATATTTTACTATTTTATAAAAATTTTAACTATCTCTATCCTATTAATATAGGTTTATACTTAGTATAAAACTAATATAAAGTTAAAGAGGCTTTAGAAAATAATAAGCTAGTAACTACTCTTACTAAGTAGCTTGTTTTAATAGGGTATATTCCTTAGTTTTAGCTTATAAAAAGCTTATAAAATTAATAGGCTAAGGATATTAAGGATATAATACTATATAGTACCTAGCGCAGCATAGGCATAGAGGTAGTAGGAAGCTATGTAGACATTATAGCTAGTATAGATTATTAGGATATATAACTTATTTTTAAAGAAAAATAAACGCAGTAGCTAAGAAAACAGAAAATAGGCGCAACGCGCCTGCGCTAGCCCTAGGCCTACGCCCCCTTAGCCCCTAGCTCCCCCCCCTCCTCCTCTAGTTTTAGGTAAGGAGGCAGCGACCTAGGGGAATTAGCTAGGGACTAGTGCAGAAGATAGGCTAAGCACTTAAGGCAACTCACCACGACTTATAGACTACCCCTAAGGGTAATCCGCATCATTACCATGCCTCTACTAACCCAGTCTGATTCCCATTTTGCACTATACACTCTTCTATAATGCTAGTTAAGTTTAGCTAGTAGCGCACCACTTCTTATAATTAGAACTAGCATAGAGCTACTATAGCTCCGCTATAGAATATAAAAAAAGGTTATATATAGGTTTTCCTCCCTATACTAGGGTTTTTCCTATATAGTTTAAGTAGTGGTAGTACTAGTATTAGGCTTACAAGCCTAACTAGAGTAATAATAATAATAATAATAATATAATATAATTCCTTTTAGGATGCCTCTAAACCTTATATACATTCTTTAGCCTCTTAATATAGTGGTTTTTTAGCCTTTAAAGCATTATTACACTAAGGCGCTAGATATAATAATCTATAATAGCGCTATAAATATTATAAAGATTAAATTCCTTTTATGCATTAAGGGTATATAGAAATAAGCTTTTAAGAAAAGCACTATACTCTTTACCTTTAAAAAAACTAGAATTTAGCCTTTTAACCCTTAGCTAATTATTAAGAAACTTAGTAAGCGTATACCTATCTAAACACCCTTACTAAACTATTCTTTATATAGCTCTTCTAACTTTAAGACCCCCTTAATATTATAGTAAATAAATAAAGTTACTAATAAGCTAGAGACTATATTATATTAAGGGATTAACAACCTTTTAGCTAAGTTTTCCTATAATTTATAGCGTTTTATTTATAGCTCCCTAATTATAGCTACTAAGCTTATCTAGATAAAGAGAGACCTTAGCTATACTAAAGTAGCTTAAAAGATATTATAAAAGCGTAGAGCTCTAAAGAATTAACTACTAAAATTAGGTAGCATTCTTTCTATTACTAATGCTTATAAAATAGTAAAGAAATGGGCAGTTAATAAGCTTAAGGTAGCTTATAAGGTAGTTAAGGCTATAGAGAAAAAGCAGTATCTTAGGCTAAAGAAATAGTTTTTTAAAGCCATAAAAAAAGCAAGATATCTACGTCGTAATTCTGTACTAGGGCCACTAGAAATTTACAATAAAAAGGGTCTTCGTCGTGCGCGAAGAGGATAATAAAGCTCTTTTTCCGAATTATCTGCCCGTTTAAGTGATGTGCCCGTTTGAGTGATAAGCACCACCTTTAGGTGGGGCGTGGCACGAGTAACCCAACAATATGCTGCTGACGGGAAGCGAGGTCACACTAGTTAAAAAATGTAGCCAGGCACGAGTTGTTGCACACAGTAAATCTAAGTAGTTGACTCGTAGACCAGTTCTACAAAAAACAAAACGATCGCGCCAGGACTCGAACCTGGAATCTCGGCAACCGGAACGCCGCGCCTTGCCATTAGGCCACGCGACCAGTGAGTCATGACGTGAGGTTTCTTATTATTCCATATACCTTCACTGTGGCTGAGTCACAGTTTTGAAATTGAATGTTTAGCGACTACTGCGATTCAGAATAAGACCTGATTTATGAGTGCTATGTACCTACCTGTGGCTTCAAGTTCTCCTTTCAAGGTAACCGGTCTATGCACAACATGTTTTGTCGGTGAAACCACCTTATAAAAGCTGGGTTTATTAAGCATTGGACACAGCAAAGTGTCCTTATCCCTCTGCAAATTATAGCTGCTCTTCAACGTTAGCTTAGCACTTCACCCATTTAGGAACGCGGTGTTATGAGAATCTAACCCTAAGTAACGCAACAGACATAGCCTACCTTTGCCCCGGACGATCCAGGGACTTCCCAGATCTTAAAACAGTGAGAGGATGGACATAGACATCGTTCATTGTCCCAGAGCACTATAGGCAGATACTTTAGTTCAAAACCTTTCTCCCTAAAGAGTATAGTGCTCTAAGATATCCTACAAATTGGGCGACCACATTGGCACCTAAGCTGTCGTTGGATGTGCCAATATTGACAGGCCCCTCGCACCATATTTGAGTAGTGAACCTCTGACTAGGAGTTTCTGCAGCAGGAACAAAAGCAGCAGCAGCGGCGGCGGCGAAAACTGGTGCAATGCATTGTATGGTGTTTGTTTTTGTTGCTAAGTGCCTAAAATAATGAGATGGGGTGATGAACTTAGTTTTGCAGGTGCTACCTTCTTCTCTTTAATAGCTATCAGCAAACCTTGAGTAGGATGAGTTCCGTTTCAGTATGATGGTTCTGCCATATGTACGCTTTATCTAGCAAAAGCCATTTTGTGAAACTGACTATAATAGCTGCTGCGGTGTGGTGCATGGAGCGCAGACTCTGATTCGCCGGGCTCCAAGATAAATTGCTAAAATTTCAGAATAGATATACTTCTTCACATATTCTTCTTATTAGTACTAAGGTTACGCCTTAGATTCTCACAGCATTGGACACGGGTTCACTCGTCGTTTGTCCTCTACGGCACCAAGCACGAAGCACGAAGCCAGAAACAAAACACACACACACACACACACAAAACTGAAAAGGACAGTCAAAAGCAACTATGAATCCTGTAGAAGTGACCAAGCCTCTTCTCGAAAATTGTTATCTACATAGTTTGTGGGCGTGTGCAAAGGTGTAGCTTATTTGGCATCTAGGACAATAAATATCACAAGCAGGGAACGTGCTCGAGCACTAACCACGGCCACGCCGGTTTAGAAAATGAATGTAGATCGCCGATAAGCGAGGATAGCACGCCAGCCTAGGCGCGGCTGTGTCGTGCGGTGCGCCATGTAATTCTTTTATTTAATGGCCATTCTCACTGTTGCGCACCTGAGATGGCATGTGAGTTCATAGCATTAGCAGGATACGAATTCCATTAGAAGGTTATATAAGGAATATATTGTAACTTTCAAGGCAGTCATCTATTGATCTACGCCAAGCTCGCTCATTCTCTTTTCGGCCCAAGATCCCAAAGCTCCAAAGTAGTCCTCAGGATCGTCGCCACGCCAGTCTCGGAGTGCAAACCAAAGATGACGAGCATCCTTGCCCATCTTGATTGTATGCTCAAAATGCGGAGCATGGAGAAATAACGCCTGCCGACATGTCGTTAATACTGTTCTATATTGAGTATGATAAATCATCTTGACGGAGAACGTACGTTATAATACAGCTTCGACCACGTCGCCATTTGCTCCATGTCTTCGACAGTCATGACACGAGGCAAGCGGGTTACGGCGGGCAACGCATCGCCGTTAGCCACGAAGTCGACAGTCACCGCCATTAATGGATCGGAGAGTATGGCTGGCACGATGCATCCGGTCTCCCAGTCGTATAAGGACGTCGCAAGAGGTTGATTGTTCGTATCCATGGCAACCGACATATTGTGAACGCCAAAGTCGCCATGGTCAATAACGAACCGGTATAGGATGCTCTCGTCATTAATTGCAGGTATGATGTGCGGGATGAGCCGGAGGAGTGACTGCTTGGCTGCTGCGGCGACAGGTCCAACCTTATTATTATCAGACTCCCAACCAATCATATCGCCTATATTCCTAATCGTGGCTTGGATTTTGGAGGTGAAGAGGGTAACGCAGAAGTCGCGGGTGGGAGTAACAGGAATAGGAAACGATTCGGGCTTCTGTTCGAAGATGCGTTTATGAAGCCAAGCAGAAGCAAACGCATCTGGTACTTGAAAATTATAAAGTGATGCGCGGATATGAGCTGCCTGGCCAAGAAGGGTAGACTAGACGAAACAGTTAGCTTGGAAATTGACAACGGTTGGTTGAAAGACCGTACCATTTGCGCCGGGGAAAGCGTCCTCCATACGTTATTGTCCCCCTCACTTCTTTGGAAAAGAAATAATCGTCGGCCAGCGATATCTTTGGGACGACCGGTGTCAGGGCCCTCATGCTTTATAGGGATACGATAATAAAGCAGACGAGAAGCTAATATATTCGGCTCTGATTGCAGGAGGTCATACAGTTCGGCCTCGAATTGGGCTTCAGGAACTTGGACATGGATTGGGAAACCGTCATAACCAGGCATGTTAACATCGCCACGGGCCAAGCGTGCTACAACATCAATACCGTTTGACAACTTCAGGTGAAAGCCCTTTCAAAACACAGTTCTTTGTAAGTAAAAGAGAAGTGCAATAGGTCGACGACATTATCACAGCTTACATAGTTGTTAGATCCACCGGACACGCGTGGAATATCCACCACTTGAGCAGAAAGTTTGTCTTCGATTTCTTGAATAAGTAGTTTCACGTCCCAGGTGTCATGGAACGGACTATAACCGCTGTGGAGCAGATTGAGGAGATTATGGCCATCGAAGTCGCGGCCATCGGTCATTTTAGGCCAAGTATCACGAAAATGCATTGGAAAATGAGATATCACGAAACGATATTAATGGTGAGGAAATATGTGACGCGTGATGCAAAGTCAGGAATAGATAGCATGAGTGAGCATTTGTCAACAAGTCCATATGAGATCTCCTTGCTCCAGTTTTTAAAGAGGGGGTAGGCAGACAAGGCTGCCGATCATAAGACTTTTAGTGGAGCAGCTCTCAGGTGAGCTAGTTCACCAACCCTCATTTTGTCAACTGCATAAACGCACAGCTAGTTCTTACTAATAATTCTATCATATTCTTCCTACCCATTTGCCCTTGAGTCCAAACTCCATGATAAAAAGCTCAATAGCCAAATTGTACATCGTTGATATGTAATGATGTTTTATATAAAGAAAAAAGTAAGCATAGAATAAAGGTCGTGTAGATTTGACGATAGTTACATTTTCAAGGACTTCCATTCGGATAAGAAAAAAAAATGGCCTGTGAGGCGGTGAGCTCCAAACAGGCGAGCCCCTACGTGACGCCACCTCCCAATGTGTGGTTGACCGACCCAACAATATCAGACGTGTCCCTAGCTCTGCAAGGCCATGTTGCCAAGATCAGGTCAACTGTGGCCCCAAAACCCCCTCTGAGAAGATCACCATGTTTCAACGTCGGAGTTTCAGGTTTAAGAACTCGTATGATTTACGTGCGCATGGTGTTCTGAGAAAGCTAGTCCAGCGAGACAGCTAAGGTGTTGCGGCTCACGCAAGGGGCACGACTAGAAGGAGGATGAAAGCAACAATGTGATAGAAGCTTTCGTAGCCACGGATGGTTCTATCTGAAGAAGTGTGACGATGAAATGTTCACCAGCCACGTCCAATGCGACCCCACACAGCCCGGAGAAACCAACAAGATATGAGGAGGATGACTTGTTACTCCTGCTGCCGGGTGGAATGTGACTCTATGCAGCTCGGAGAAACCAACAAGTGTGAGGAGAAATGATTTGTTATCCAAGATGTATGGCTAAACAGTGACGTGGCTGCCGAACGTTAAGACCCACTGCGGCCGTGGAGCAGTTGCTAGCTATGACAGTAAAAAATTCCACCTTGTACTTTGCTACACATATAATTGGATGTTTATATCCAGCATGATGAGCCGATTTGATGAGGCTTTGTGTTATCTTATGTCAGGTTTCATGATGTTTCTGAGGAGGCAGCAAACTCCGAACCAAACATGTATCAACCACTCCAGTCTAAGCCATTGTGCATTCTCTGCTCGTTTCATGTAACGTTAACGCATGGAGGTACGGAGTTGAGCTCCGGTCTCTTGGGAACATTCGGTAGTGGTAATGCGAGCGCGTGATCACACCCTGTGGAATACATTACTTTGGGTGCTGGTGGCTTTGTGCAGAATGTTGTTTTCCCATGGACTCAATCTTGGAGTATAAATAGACGTCAAGCAGAGTGGAAAGCATGTCGTCTTCTCTCACGAGTATTCATCTTCTGTTCACAAAAAAAATCTTTCTCTTAGGCAAATAAACTGTCAAACAAATATTTCGATATGGCCACCGGCATAGACAGCGTTCAGTATAACAATCTTTCTTCGTTGGAGGAGGCAAATCAGTCTCTTAAGGTACTAAGGGTCACTAGCCCTTTGCAACGTCCAATCCTTGACACTAACTCCATCAAATCAATAGGCTCTTCCTGTCAATATCATCAATGGACCAATTCGCGACGTCTTTCTCAAATATGCAGCTGATCTCACTTTCTGCCTCTATCTCCAACACCGCCATCACACTGTCGCAGCCAATGAGGCAGTGGTGAAAGTTGAAGGAACCGCGCACCTTATGGACGACCAGACCATCAACGACATCATCTCTTTCGGAAATCGGGTCGTTCCGACGACATGGATGACTGCATGTAACAAAGTGCTTCCTATGGAGTTTGCTGCTATTCCGGCCTCGTGAGCGATCCGCACACTCCTTTACTCATAATGTAGAAGATTAACTCTCGGCTAGTGTCGATAGTCCCGTGCCCTCCGCCGAATTCATCCATGAATTTCTCTCCGTTCTTGCTAGTAATGGATGCGAAGGATTGTTTGGTATTGACACACTTGCGAAACACAACTGGTCCGAAATGAAGATTGGCGACGCAAGTGTCGTAGTACCTAGCAAAGACGGCGAGACTTACGACCAAGAGAAGTTCATACCCGTGGCTTTTGCTTTCGACAAGGACAAGCCGCAGTTCAGGGTTCATGGCAAGTGCGGCACGGATCACAAGCATACATCAAAACCCACCAAGTAGTGGGTTCGCTGTAAGAGTCTGAACAACTTCATCTTTCACTGCAACCGTCCCGCCCCGCGAATGCATGCACTACGGTTTAGGCATGAAGGGTGTGCATGCAGCTTGCGGTACTCTCTTCGCCGGGCAGCAATATGAATGGGTAGGGAGTGAGGAGGTTGGACTTTTGAATCTATCTAGGCAGTAACGCACTTTAGATCATGTACCCGTAGTCCTACATAAAGTTCCACAAAGTAGAACAAGGACAGCTACATTATCATGAGACACTCCACATTTACAGACCGTGCTATTGTGTCGCAGGAGAAGGAACATGGACTTTGGTCGGATGGAAGAAGGCATTGTGGCGGCTAAAGAAGTAAGACCTTAGTATAATATAATTAAATTATTTAATGAATTAATATAAATAGGTCGAAAGTCCTTCGATAGTTGTTAGACCTTGTTGAAAATAACAGGGTTATTTACAGGGGATTCCTCACTATTAGTGCTATAATTATAGCGTTGATAGAAGCACTTTATAGGGGGCTTTACAAGCCAGTGCAAGCCGGCAAGCGAGCGCGTGCGCAGGCGGCGCAACCACGGAATTCCGACCAGGTTACGTGTGTGGGCTCGCAGCTGCAAGGTCCCTATAAATCCTTACTTTTTGACCTTTTTTACTTATTTTAATAGCTATATAATTAGGCTAATAGCTACTAAGTAGGCTTAGTCTTTAGGTTAGATTTATAAGGTAATTAGTAAAAGTATAAAGAAATAAATTAAAAAAAGTAACTAAGCTAGCTAATAGTTACTTAGTTAGAGAAAGTAGCTACTTATTATGCTAGTTATATAGAAATCAGGGGTAATTAGGTAGAACGAATATAATCTAAATTCTCTTTAGAATTAAAGGTAGGACTAGTAGTATTACTAAACTAAGACTTACTTTCTTTTTTTTTAGTTTAAAATAATTCTTTATTAAATTTTAAAGAAATATTTTTTATTTTTTAGTATTTTTTTTATAATATATTATTAATATATAAATATTTAATTTATTTTAATAATTACTGTTATGGACTGGCTTAGAGGCTACTGCAATTTAGCGTTAATAGAATATATTATTACTCTTAAGGAAAAGAGAGAAAAAAAAAGGGTTTTCTATAGCTTTCTTAATACTATTTCTTTATAAATGCCCTAAGTAGCCTAAATAGGCCTACTTAAGGTAAGTATACTATAGCTATTATACTTACCTTACTTAGCCTCTTTTATTCCTCTAAGAATTTAAGCTTTTAGCTTAAATTTATTATATAGCCCCCTTTTTACTTATATATTTAGGCTAGGTAATTATTAAAGTAGTTTTATATTAGCCTTTAGCTAACTATACTTTTCTTTTTAATAATAGCTATTTTACTATCTTTATATTGTGTCGGGGGGAATGTCCCCCGTCCCTGTATTTCTGACAGCCGCGCGCAGCCGCACACAATAGCTAACGGCTGTTAGCAACTGCAGGCACGTGACTTCTATCTAGTATATAAGCAATACAAATTGCTAATTCTTAGATAGAAAGACACCCCGCACTTAAACCTTTAAAAAGTTTAACTACTTATAGCTAGCTTGCAGCTGTTAGCAGCTGTAAGCTAGGTATTAGGCCTTAAATTATAATATATTTTGTTTAATATTCTGGATTTTTCTATTATTATCTTCGGTGCCGGACCGTTATTCCGATAACCTTAGATTATTATTCTTCTTTTTCTTCTTTTTCTTCCTTTTTCTTCCTTCTAACAATTACTAGCCAGCCAACAACCTCATAGCTGCACTAGCTTGCAGCCGCCACCAGCTGCCAACGGCCCTTAACCTAGCTTGTTGGGGTGGCGTGTGTCCTTTTTCCCCCCGTCACAATATATAGTTATATACTACTATATATATACTACTATTATTATTATATATATTAATTATAGTAAGTTTAGTAGTATAGTTATATACCTATATACTTATACTATATTATTATTATATATATATATTACTATTATTATAAGTTTATTACTATTATAAGCAATATTTAATTTATTACTTTATAAATACTATTTTACTGTCATAGCCGCCCACGGCTATAACCGCCCATGCAGAGAATACGTAGATAGTTGCAAAGGGTCTATGTCAAGGCTGGTAATGGGATGTTGCTTAGTGGAGTGAAGACTGAGACATAGAAGGTGCACTGCGACGTAGCTGCTAGGTAGGGGGTAGTGCTTAAAGGTATAAATCTCTACCCTATTATACAAATATGCGTGTCCTCTCTTTTATATACCCCCTTAGCGCACTACTAAGTTATAGTAAGGACACTATATACCTTATTCCCTTATACTCTTATTAGTATAATAAGCTAGTCTATGCCCTTTAACTCTATAGTTACTAATAGTAGAAAATAGCTATAATAAAATACCCCCCTTTTTATTATAATTACCCTTAATTATAATCTTTAACTATAGTTTTACTACTAGGTTACTATTATTTTATTACTTTATATTAAGTTTTTAGAAAAGCTTTCCTATTTTATAGGTTAAACTTATTCTTTAGTAAGGTAAATTTAAGAATGCCTTTATTTTATATTATTTACCCTACCTTATATACCCTACTATAATAAAGTCTAGTGTATATATAATTAATTAAGTAACTACCCTACTGCTATACTACTCACTAAGGATGCCCTTTTTATAAGTATTTTAATTTACTAGCCTAAGTTAATTATATTATAATATTTTTATTTAGCCTTACTTCCCTTATAACCTTACTTTTACCTCTATACTAAGGGGTTGCTATAATATAGTAATATACCTATTAAGTTATATAATTTATTATCTCTATGCCCCTTTACCTCTTCTACCTATCCCCCTAGCTTATTATAATATATAGTATTGCCTTACTTCTTTAATTTAAAAGTTAAAATAAGCTATGCTACTACTGCTAGCTTTTTATATAATTATTATAATATCTTTAATTTATTAAGTCTAAGGGAGGTATAGTTAAATGCCTATAGCCTTCTATATATCTATAGTTTTTACTTCTTAAGCTAAATACTTACTTTACTACTATAGCTATTAATAGCTACTAATACGTAGCTAGGCTGCTGTTACTACACTATAATTTACTAATTTAAGTGCCTTAGTTACTTTATTTAGCTATCTTTTATATATAATACCCTTATCTTTATAAGGCCCCTAATAATTATAAAAACGCCCTTTCTCTCCCTTCTTTTTCTACTTTTTCTTTCCTATTAACCCTTATTATTAACTATAAGTATTCCCTTTTTATAAGCTTTTAGTAAGGTAGCTTCTTTTTCTTTCTCTTCCCCTTCTTATTATTAAGGTTTTACTAACTCTATTATACTAGTTATCTCCTTACTTTACTATTTTTTACTCTTATAAATAAGCCTCTCTTTTTCTTCTTTTTTTTAATAAACCTTTTATAAGTTTTTTTAGTAAGCTCTCTATATATCCTTTACTAACCTTTAGCTAGCTTACTATAGCTTTTAAAACTTAAACTCCTTTAATAAAGCGCTACTACTATATTACTATAGAACTTAATCCTACCCCTAATATTATAACTATTATAATATAAGTATTCTATACTTTATTAGTAGCTTAATTTATTACTAATAGCTATATCCTTACTACTAGTAAGGAGGAGCTTCCTTATATACATTATAGGCACTAAATTTATACCTAAAAGTTACAGCCTAAAGCTTCTACTAATAATAAAAAGGAATATAATTTATAGCTATAGTATATTATAACTAGGGCTTTTATGCCTATAGTATACATACCCTTTAATAGTAAGTAGCTTACTATAAGGTTACTACTGCTTTTATTAATATTTTCTTTTTCTTTAATTTATAAAGGTAAGTATAAAATATACTTCCTATAAATATAATAATAAAGCTTATTTTTATATATAAAAAACTTCTTCCCTTTAACTTATATTCTTACTTAAATATTACTACTAACTTACTATACTTTTCCTTAGTAAACTATATATTAAGTATATCTTTATTATAAAGTCTTTTACTTTATAAAAGGAAAGACTAATAACCTAAAGTACTACTAAATTCTAATATAGCTTTTTTTAAGTCCTAATATAAGCTTACTGCTAACTTATTACTTAGGGTCTACTTACTACTATCTTTATATTAGACCTTACGCTTAATAAGTAGAAAAATATAAATAAATTAGGATACGCTAAAAGGTTATAATTATTATATAAGCTTATACTTAAGCGATAGCGCTGCTAGGACGCAGCAATCTAGTAGCTAGTGTCTATAAACTAGTTACTTATTGCTATTAACTAATTTAATTACCTATAGTTTATTTATAAGAACCTTTATTTAGTAAGTTTTTCTTTCTTTTTCTTTTTTTTAATACTACTAACTTACTACTAAGTTACTAGTTATTCCTTATTTATACGCTCTAGGTCTAGGTGGCTTAATAGTCTTTCCACTGCTTTACTATACCTAGTTAAGCTATAGGTGTTTCTAAAGGCGTTATTTAATTTAATAGGGAATTTAGCTAGGGAGGAGGATAATAAGGAGGAGTTATAGTAGTAACGTTACTATAAGGAAATAGCTTATTATTTTTTATATATTTTTTTTTTTATTATTATTATTTTTTTTATTTTTTAATAGCTTTGCTTAACTAAATAAACTTACTTTTATTAAGATAAAAGTGTATTGTTTTTATTAACCTATTCTGCTTATAACTTAGGGCTACCTAGCTATATAGTAACTACTTATATTCCTTAATTAAGTCTCTTAAAGTAAAGTCTCTTTATAGTACCTATAAGTTTTCTATCTTATTATAGCCCTTCTACTTTACTAGGTATTTTTATTATTTGCCCTTATATTTATAGGTTATTATTCATTCTACCTTATATACTTTAGTGTTTTCCTTAAAAGGTAGCTATGCTAACGCTGCTTCTCTTTAGTATAAATTACTTTTAAATAGCTTAAGGCTTATAATATTAAATATATTATATAGTTATAGTATTAGAGGCAATTTAAGTTAATAAGTAAGGCTATAATAACTAACTTTTTTAATAATTTAATAAGGTTTTAGATATTTTACTATAAGCTTTTAGCTTAGTTACTATAGGTTAATATTCTTTATAGAAAGGAGAATATAGTCCTTAATATTAAAGTCTATTAGCTTACGTTTAGTATTATAGTATTTTATATATTAAGCTTAGATATTATTAAGTAGCTACTTTATCTCTATATACTTAGCTTATAGTTCTTTTACCCTAACTTCTATATATTAATTAATAATATCTAATAGCTTAGTTACTTAGTCTAGTTCTTTAGGTTTATACCTTTATAGTAACTCTACTAGTATATAGCTATAAGCTATATAATAGCTAGTATTATATATAAATTATATAAGAGCTAAGTAGTTAAGCTAGTTAGTCTATTTTATATATTTAAAAGCTTATAAATAGTGTTTTAAAATTTAGTTTATTCTCTTAGTTTAACTATTTATTTAAGGGTAAAATATAGTGCTAAGTAGCTACTTAGTTACTAAAAGGTAGTAGAAGGTCCTTTAGAATTTACTTATAAAAACAGTGCCCCTATTACTTATAATACCTTTTAGTGCTCTATAGTCCTAAAAGATATTTTTAATAAAGATAGTTACTAAGTTACTGCTAGTTACCTTTATAGTTATAGTAATATATAGTGTATACTTAGAAAATCTATCCACCACTACTAAAATTATATTATATATTTTACTATTTACCTACTTAACTAAAGGTAAGCTTATAATAAAATCTATTAAAATTTCTTAAAATAGTCTTTTTAATACTAGTAATACTACTAGCTTACTATAAAGTTAGTGTAACCTTAGCTTATTAAGCTAATAATTTATATAATTACTAATATAGGTTTTAATATTCTATCTTAGCCCTAGCTAGAAATATTAGCTTATAACTTATTTAATTATTTTACTAACTCTATAATAGCTTACTATAGGGTTATTATAAGTTAGCTATAAAATCTTACTTTTTATACTAGCTAGGATATATACCTAGCCCTTATATAGTAGTAGCTTATTTCTATTAACTATTTATATAATACTCTTTAAAGGCACTAGTGTCTTACTACTACTTAATAGCTTTAATTACTACTATACTAAGGTATCTCTTAACTATATAAACTTTAAAGTTTTATATATTAAAGTAACTAATATTTTATAGTTAGCTTAATTAGAAATTAACTTAGTAGAGGTTCTCTTAATAGCTAATAACCTTACTATAAGCTTTTAGTAGGTTCTCTCCTTAAATAAAAGTCTACTATATAATAAGTAGGGCTAACCTAAGTGCTTTATAAAGTTAAGGGGATATTTAGTTTTATTCTTTAAAACTTTAATATTTTAGCTGCCTACCCTCTTACTTATAGTGTATATACTATATATAGATTAGTTCTTTAGTAATATTTAGGTATTTAAACCTAGACTATTAGGCTTTAGCTATAAACTTATCTTATTATAAAGTTAAAGCATACTAGCTTTAACTTATATTATTTTATATAATTTCTCTTATACTACTTACCTTTTAATCTTTGAAGAAAAGATCTAGGCTAGATATATTATATTCTACTTTATTATTACTTATATATAGCTTAGTTATAGCTTTTCTTTAGTAGGTAGTAAGGTTAGTTAGCGTAATAATTTAGTAACCTTATTCTAAATATCTAGGGTATTAGTTACTAACTATATATTAGGGCTATGCTACTTACTAGCTATAAACTTAGTAAGAAATAGTAGTAAGTGTAAAGTATATACTTTAGCTACTACTTTTTTTAAGAAGTAGTTTAGTCTTTAGGATAAGCTATTTATAGGATTTAGCTTACTTAGTTAATATTTTATAATAAAGTTAAATAGGTATAGCTTATTAAGGGTATTTACCTAATAGCTAAATAGCTTTAGCTTTATAGCAAGATACTTATAGTTTAA
This sequence comes from Claviceps pusilla, assembly GCA_018360225.1. NCBI lineage: Eukaryota > Fungi > Ascomycota > Sordariomycetes > Hypocreales > Clavicipitaceae > Claviceps > Claviceps pusilla. Next base: position 12,030 of record SRPW01000123.1, on the reverse strand, counting down.
GTAGTTTATAATTACTTAAATAGAGTGCTTTAAATAAGCTAGGTAATGCCTTTATGTTTAAAAAGCTTTCTAAATAGTAAAAAGCTTGCTATTTAGTGTTGTATATCTTAGTTCTAGCCTTAATAGCTTTTATAATATATAAGCTATAGGGTGCTAGCTACCTAGCTATAGCTAAGCTATAATAGCTCTAATTATAAAGGCTAGTGTATTTATTTCTATCCTTAGTAGTGCCTTTAGATTAAAATAAATAAAAATAAGGGCTTTTAAAAACTTTTGCTTAAGTTAATTAAATATAGCTAGCTTACTATTACTTAGCTATAAAGTCCCTTTATTATCTTTTTTTAATAAGTTAGTAAGTAGGATAGCGATTTTACTATATCCTTAAATAAAGCATTTATAGAATTCTATAAATTTAAGGAAATATTAAATATTTAATACACTATAAAGTAGCTATTACTCTACTACTGCTTAAATACGCTTAGGCTTTATCTTAATGCTATTAAGTATTATTATAAAGCTAAGGAAGCTAATATATATTGTAAAGAATTTGTATTTATTAAGGTTAGTGTAGAGCTTAGCCTTTTAGAGTTTCTATAGGACTTATTTAATATGCCTCTTATGCGCTGCTAGGTTGCTACTATAGATTAAAATATTATTAAGATAAATAATATAGATAGTGTTAATAAGCTTTCCTAGTGTATTATTAATATATTCTTAGAAGGTAGCTAGTATATTTATAAGGCTAAAAAGTATTATAAGATATTTAAAATACCTATATTAATAATAGAATATAGTCTTTTACTTATTACCCTTATAGATATATAGCTAATACTATATATCTTTTAAGTTAACTTTTATAACTACCTTTGCTTCTTTTAATTAGTTAAGGATTTCTAAGATTAAAGGCAATAGAGCCTTATCCTTCCTTATAACCTTATTAAGGCTGTAATAGTTAATATATAGCCTAAGCTAACCTTCTTTCTTTAGTATAAATAGAATTAAAGCACTTAAGGGATTTATTAATTATTAAATCTATTCTTTTTACTATATATTAGTAAGATATTTATAGAGAACCTATAGCTCCTTCTTAGTAAAGTTATAAATTAGTCCCTAAGGGGGTGTCTTATTATTAATTAATTTAATTATATATATATAGCCTTTTAAAGCTAGGAGCTAGCCTATAAATTCTTTTAAGAATATATTTATAAACTTAGTATATACCTTTAGTAGCTTTTTTATAGCTAAGTTACTACTTACTTACTTATTATCTTTACTCTATATATTAGGCTAAGGTTCTTTTATATTACCCTCTACTATTTATAGGCTTATTTTATTTTTATTATTCTTTAGTATCTCCTTAACCTATACTAAGGCTAGCATTAGTAATATAATTATATTCTTTCTCTTATAGTAAATTTACTTTAAGTGCTCTATAAATATAAGGCGTTCTTATGTTATTAGATGTCTCTAAGTCTTATTATACTAAGATAAGATTTATAGCTTATAAATCCTTACCTAGTTAGTACCTAAGAGTAGGTTCTTCTATATATTAGTAATATAATAGCAAACCTAATATATTTTACTATAATTTATACTATTAGTAATACTAACTAACTTATTTAATATATCTTTATGCTTAAGTGAATTACCTAAGGCGCTAGCTAGTAGTATAGTATCTGCTTTTATATTTATTTAGTTTCCCTTATTTAATATTTTTAGGTAAATAACTAATCTTTTTACTTTTAAATTAAATAATACTTTTATAGCTACCTAGTAGTAATTCTACTATATAAATACCTTTATCCTTATTTTATTATTTATTTTTTTGCTTTTATTTTTATTAATAACTAAAGTGTTTATTTTATAAGGGGTATTAGTTATAAAGGGAGCGTGCCTTTAAGGCTTATTAGCATTAATTAGAATTAAGTTTATATTTAAGGTTCTAGGCACTAGGACTTTATAATATAGGCAATGCTAGTTTATAGTATACTAATTACTTTTATAGATAGTATAGTTTAGTTTTAGGTACCTTAGGGAGATATACTTATTCTTTTAGTACTTATAGCATTAGATATTATTAAAGTCCTTATTATTAAGAGGTCTATAGTTATATTACTTCTAGCTTACTACTAAAAAGTATAATTTTTATTACTTATATTTTACTAAGGTTAATTATTCTTAATTACTTAAAGATTCTTTATTAGTAACTTTTACTTTTCTACCTTAGCCTTAAAGGTAATTCTAGCTTTAAGGAAACTCTTAGCTTAGTATTTACTTTTTAGTAATAAGGTTAAGGCTATTTAAGAATATATAAATTTAAAGTTATTCTAAAATAGCTTTAAGGAGCTTAGCCTTAACTTTACTTTATTTTTAAAAAAAGGTTTAGAATAATATTTAATTATTTTAATAAAGGTTTATTAATGCCTTAGTAGCTTCTAAGTAGTATATATTCTTATTAATAGTTTTTATCTTAAGCTACTTTATAAATTTTATTTAAGTATACTCTCTAAAGTTTATAAAGCTATTAATAGTAATATATTATATTTATTAGTGCTTTATATTATTAGTAAGGTAGCTACTAGTATATACTACCTTAGTAGCATCCCTAAGGAATATATAAGGGTCTATAATAAATACTATATATAAGTTTAATAAGAAATTCTAAAGGCTTTTATAGGTATTACCTCTATATATAAAAGCCTTAAGTTAAGCTTTTATAAGTTCTATATATATAAAGAGCGCTATAACTATAGAGTAAGTCTATAGCTTAGGGGTTAAAATATAACTAATATTAAAGGTATTAATAATACTAAGCTTATTACTCTTATAGTTTTTATTAAGGTTAACTTCCTTAAAGGACTTTTATAGTGCCTTAAAGTTCCTTCTTTTATTAGCTATTTAAGTAGCTTATAGTAATTAAGCTACTTCTTTAATTATTTTATTAAGGTTTATTTCTTTATTAGTATTATTATTATTTATATAAATAAGGTTAAAATTTCTAATTTTAAGGTACCCCTTTTTTTTAATAATACTTAGTATATAGCTAGTATCTTATAAAGCTATAGTAAGGTTATAGCTAGTTAAATAAGTAATTCTTTTAGTAGATATTTTAGTTTAGTTAATAGTTTACTATCCTTAAAAGAGAGAGAGATTTAGTTATTAAAGCTAGTAATAAAATATTATTTTATAAAGTAAAGACTAAAATATAGAAGGTACACTATAATATAGCTACTAGGTAAGGGGTAGTGCTTAAAGGTATAAATCTCTACCCTATTATATAAATATACATATCCTCTCTTTTATATACCCCCTTAGCACGCCACTAAGTTATAGTAAGGGCACTATATACCTCATTCCCTTATGCCCTCATTGGCACAACAAGCTAGTCCGCGCCCTTTAACTCTATGGTCACCAACAGTAGGAAATGGCCATGACAGTCTAAGGGAGGTGTAAGGGAATAAGGCATGTAACAACCTTACTATAACTTAGTAGTGCGCTAAAAAGAGTATATAAAAGAAGGAAAGAGAATATTTATATAAAAGAGTAAAGATTTATATCTTTAAATACTATTTCTTACTTAGCTACTATATTATAGTATATATTTTATATTTTAATCTTTACTTTATTAAGCTATTTTTTGTAATTAACTTTAATAATTAAATTTTTTTTTTAAAAAAATAATAAATTATTAATTAAATTAAAATATTTATTAAAAGAATTATTTATTCAATTAACTATAACTTTATTATAGTTTTATAAAAAGTAAACTATTTATTAAATATAATTAAAAAAAATATTTTATAATTATAAATTTTAACTTTATTTATATAAATAAATAAAAAATTAATAAAAAAATTACTTTTAATAAAAAAATTAAGAAAGCTATTTGTTAAGGCTAGTTATAGGAGATGGCTTAGTGGAGTGAAGACTGAGACACTAAGTGTACACTGCAATGTAGCGGCTAGGTAGGGGGTAGTGCTTAAAGGTATAAATCTTTGCTTTATTATATAAATATTCTTTTTCCTTCTTTTATATACTCTCTTTAATATACTACTAAGTTATAGTAAAGTTATTATATACCTTATTTCCTTATACTTACTTTAAATCTTTTATAACTACTTATATATTCTTTATATAAATAGTTATAGCTATAAATAGCTATAATAAAATACCCCCCCTTTCTTTATAATTACCTTAATTATAGTTTTATAAAGAGATTACTACTATTTTACTACTTTTCTATAGCTTTTATAATATTTTATTTCTTTTTATATAAAGTATATTATTTTTATATAAAGCTTAACTAAAAATACCTTTATTTTTTATTATTTAATTATTATAGCCTAGGCTAAGTTATAGTATTATATTATATATACCTAACTAAATATATAACTATACTACTACTATACTACTTACTAAAAGTATTACCTTTTATATATTTTAATTTACTAGCTTTTAGTTATTATATTATAATATTATTTTAACTTTACTCTTTCTTTTTTTATTCTTACTTTTTCTTTACTTTAAGGTTATAATAATATAGTAGTATACTTACTAAGTAATTTAATTTACCCTTTTCAATTCTCTTTATTATACTTACTTACTTTTTAATTTACTAAGTTAACTAATATTACCTTACTTTATTAATTTAATAATATAAGTAAGTTAGCTAGGTATAAAAAAAAATATAAAAAATAGCTATATAACTATAGCTAGCTTTATACTTTAATTCTTTATAATATGCTTAATTCACTTAAAGAGCACTTAATGTTACTTTATTTTATTATATATAGGGTAAGAGTAAGCTATAATAAAGGTAATAAAGAGTGTATAAAAGCGCTATGCTAACGCTACTAGTCTTCTATATGCTTATTATAATGCCTCTTATTTATTAAGGGGCGGTTAGTGTTGCTTTATCTAAGCATTTATATAGTAAGGATAAGCTATCTAAAGGTAAAAGGGAGTAGGGGGCAAAAGCCATAGTAACGCCGCTAGTCCCTTGCGTAATAGTTGTAATGCATCTTATTAGAAATAATGGAGGTAGGTGCTGTAGAGCACGGCTTACTAAGGTAGTGGGCTTAGTAAGCGTGCACGTACAGATTCACTGCTCTGTAGAGCAGAGCACTGCAGCAAGCTGCAGTCCACTATATCTCACGTAAAATAGAAGCTTTTGCGTTGCTTTTAGCACTATTTAATTCGCTAAAGAATTTACAATAATAATATCTAATAAATTATATCTAATATCTAGCTTTTACAGGTATGCGCAGCTAGCAAGAGTAATTCTAACGGTCCGTACGGTTAGCAGCTATAAGGGGGTTTTTTACTTCCTTCCCTTATATACCCACCGACCTTATCAGTGGATCCCGGTCACCAGCTAGGCTTTGCAAGCCACTTTTTATTTTCTACAAAATTTATTTATATAGTGTGTCGGGGGGAATGTCCCCCGTCCCTGTATTTCTGACAGCCGCGCGCAGCCGCACACAATAGCTGACGGCTGTCAGCAACTGCAGGCACGTGACTTCCATCCAGTATATAAGCAATGCAAATTGCCAAATTCTTAGATAGAAAGACAACCCGCACTTAAACCTTCAAAAGTTTAACCACTTGTGGCTAGCTTGCAGCTGTTAGCGGCTATAAGCTAGGTATTAGGCCTTAAATTATAATATATTTTGTTTAATATTCTGGATTTTTCTATTATTATCTTCAGTGCTAGACTATTATTCTGATAACCTTAGATTATTATTCTTTTTTTTTTCTTTTTTTCTTCCTTTTTCTTTCTTCTGACAATTACTGGCTAGCCGATAACCTTATAGCTGCACTAGCTTGCAGCCGCTACTAGCTGCTAACGGCCCTTAACCTAGCTTATTAGGGTGGCGTGTGTCCTTTTCCCCCTGTTATAAATAGTGCTTTCGCCCGCGCGCTAAGGCCTATTAAGGGACCAATCCTTAGTGTTAGCAGAGATTATGACTAACTAGACTAGCTAAAACCCCTACTAATAGCTACTAGCAGCTACAATCGCAATTTATCTTGCTAGAGCGTAGCCGCTAGCAGTTGTTTGTAAGGATATTTCCTTACCTAGGATTTATCTAATCTGATAATTTCTAGCTTTTCCCTTAGCTAGCTAGAAAACCCTTAAAATTTATAGCTAGCGGACGGACTGGCACCTAACTTAACGGCCCGCTAACATTGCAAATTTCCCCTTTCTTTTTTTTTTTCCCTTCCTTTCTTCCTCTTTTTGCAATCCTTGCCCTTCCCTGCTAAAAGTGGGTCTAATAGCTGCCCTTCTTTACTAGAAGTAGGTCTAATAGCTGCCCTTCCTTATTAAAAGTGGGTCTGTTAGCTGCCTACTTTAATAAATTCCTTAGCTAATTATAAATAAGACCTTTTTCTAAATTTTTATAAATTTTTTGCCCTCTTTTTCCTCTCTTTTCTAGTAATTCCTAGCTACTAAGCCAACTTAGTAGCTATTAGCTAACCTTAGCAGCTATTAATTATCTATCTAGTCTTATAAATACTAGCCAACAATCTAACTCTATAGCTATCAATAACTCTATAGCTATTAATTACTAATCTAGTCTTGTAATTACTAGTCACTAGCTGCTAGTCTTGTAAATACTAGCTAATAATCTAACTCTGCAGCTGTTAATAACTCTGCAGCTGTTAATTACTAATCTAGTCTTGTAATCACTAGTCGCTAGCTGCTAGTCTTGTAAATACTAGCTAACAATCTAACTCTGTAGCTGTTAATAACTCTGTAGCCGTTAATTACCAATCTAGTCTTGCAATTACTAGTCGCTAGCTGCTAGCTACTAGTCTTACAGTTGCTAGCTATTAATCTAATTATAAAGGCAAAAGAGACTAATTTTTACTCCTTTTCTTCCCTTCTTCCCTTTCTACTTATAGCTATTAATCTAATTGCAAGCAGCTTTACAGCTGTTAATCTAATTGCAAAGCAGCCTTGCACCCATTAATCTAATTGCAAAGCAGCCTTGCACCCGTCAATCTAATTGCAAAGCAAGCCTTGTACCTGTTAATCTAAGGGAAAAGAGATAAATTCCACCCTTTTTCTTTGCAATTCTAATTGCTTATACCTACGCGTAGCTGGCTATAGCTGCCTATGGCTACAATCCTAATTCCGACCGATAAATTATAAGGAATTGGGGAGGCAGCTGGTCTGACAAGCAGCTTCCTTACAGCTGCCTACGGTTATAATCCTAATTCTAACCGATAAATTATAAGGAATTGGGGAGGCAGCCGGTCCGACAAGCAGCTTCCTTGCAGCTACCTATGGCTACAATCCTAATTCCGACCGATAAATTATAAGGAATTAGGGAGGCAGCTGGTCTAATAAGCAGCTTGCAGCTGCCTATGGCTATAATCCTAATTCCGACTAATAAATTATAAGGAATTGGGGAGGCAGCCGGTCTAATAAGTAAGGAATTAGAAGGCAGATGGTCTAATAAGCATGAATTAGGGGGCAAAAATTTGCATAAAATTTTTTTTACTAACTTTTCTTGTTTTTTGCCCTACTTTCTATCTATTTTGCTTGCTTTCTATTAGTTGTCCTTAATTGCGTAATGCTAATAGTTGTGCATTTAAGGGGGGAGGTGTTGTGTTAGGGGGAATGTCCCCTGTCCCTATATTTCTGACAGCTGCGCGCAGCTGCATACAATAGCTAACGGCTGTTAGGGTCCGATCCACGAAACGAGACAAACTTTGTGCTCGAAAAATCATGCGAAAAGTGGACACACTTGCTATTTTCAGCACTAAAATTCCGCTAGAAGTCATGGATTTTTGTTAAAAACCCTAATAAACACCGTTTGTGAGGATTTTAATGTACCACGCTAGCAGGGGCCGCGTAAATGCCTATAAAAGGTAAAGCATGCACTAAAAATGCAAATTCTACCTAAAAATAGGCATAAAGTTAAGCACTGGTAAAATCTAGGTATAAACTTTGCACCTGTGCTTACGTGCAAAGATCATCGCTGCCATGACGACCTTCCTTACTGACAGCCCCCCCCCCCCCCCCTCTAACCCCCCTGGACGGTACAAAGTCAAAGACCCATAGTAATCCACATACAACTTGTACCTAACTTTGTTAAGCACAAAGTTTGTCTCGTTTCGTGGATCACACCCTTAGCAACTATAGGCATGTGACTTCCATCTAGTATATAAGCAATGTAAATTGCTAAATTCTTAGATAAAAAGACAACCTACACTTGAACCTTTAAAAGTTTAACCACTTGTAGCTAGCTTGTAGCTATTAGCGGCTGTAAGCTAGGTGTTGGGCTTTGAATTATGATATATTTTGTTTAATATTCTGGATTTTTCTATTATTATCTTTAGTGCTAGACCGTTATTCCGATGACCTTAGATTATTATTCTTCTTTTTCTTCTTTTTTTCTTCCTTTTTCTTCCTTCTGACAATTGCCGGCTAGCTAATAACCTTATAGCTGCACTAGCTTGCAGCCGCCACTAGCTGCCAACGGCCCTTAACCTAGCTTGTTGGGGTGGCGTGTGTCCTTTTCCCCCCGTCACAATAGGAAAATAAAAAAATAGACTTATAGCTATATAAATTAGCTGCTAACGTGCTTACAATTAGTTAACTTAGTGAAAATTAATACATAACACTAAAAAACTAATTTTTAGATATTTATATAGAAAGAAAGCCTAGAATTTAGCAATAAAGAATCTAATCCTAAGACCTTTTATAAATTCCTCCTTATTAAGAAAAATAGCAAAAATATATATTATAGGGTAGCTACCTTCCCTAACTAAGCAGCCACTAGCTAGCTTAGTTACTTTCTTTAATCTATTTCTCTATATCTTTACTAGTTGCCTTATAAATCTAACCTAAAGACTAGGCCTACCTTATAGCTATTAGTCTAACTATATAGCTATTAGAATAGGTAAAAAAGGTTAAAAAGTAAGGATTTATGGGGACCTTGCAGCTGCGAGCCCATGCACACGTGACCTTTAGTTGGAATTCTGTGGTTATGCCGCCCGCACACGCGTACGCTTGCCGGCTTGCACTGGCTTGCAAAGCCCCCTATAAAGTGCTTCTATTAGCGCTATAATTATAGCACTAATAATGAGGAATCCCCTATAAATAACCCTATTATTTTTAACACCCCCTTTAAAGAAGTATTAGAGATAGTTATTATAAGGGCGCTGAGGGCGAAGGCAAAAGAAAAAGTTATATAAAATCTAGGAAAATTCTAAAATAAAAAAGAATTATAGAATTATAGAGCCTAAAATTAGGGCTTTAGGGTAAGTGACTTTTTTACTATAGTAAAGTATAGTATTTTATAAAGGTATTGCTATTAAAAGCAGGGACCTTATTCTTTCTTTGTTTTTATGATTATTTTTAATTTTCCGGGTGTTTTTATTGTTTTTATGCCTTTTGTTAGGCATTGTTTTTTGTGGCCTTTAGCGATAAATTATAGGGGTTTTAGACTTATAAGCTCTAAGAAAATAAGGTATATAGGGCCTATAAGAGGCTTTGTAAGCCTATTAGTAGGCATTTTCTTAGTATCTAGGTAAGTGATTTTAGTAAGTCCTTCTAAGACTAGTTGTTGGTTATAGTGAAATTTTAGAAGGGTATGCTTAGTATAGCTATAGAGAGTAGGGTTATAAGTGGTTTTTATAGCTCTCTAGTTATTGTAAAAAATTTATATAGGGGGTTTTATAGGTGTTTTTAGTTTTATAAAAATCCCTTTAAGCTACTAAAGCTTCTAGAAAGTCTTATAAATAGCGTTAGACTCTACTTCTATTATTAATAAGGCTATAGTGCTAGCCTTCTTTGATTTCTAGCTAATTAGGCCCCCTACTAGCTTATATAAATAAGCATAAGTGGATTTAGAAGAGCTTCTATCTTTAGCGAAATTACTATTACAAAATCTAACTAAGCTAGAGCTAGGGCTAGCCTTAGAGGTTTTTACGTTATTTATAGGGGTAGGGCCCTTATAAATAATAGCTAAATCTTTTATACCTAAAAGGTATCTTAGTAGGTTTTTAGCAGCATATAAATGCTCTAAATGCGGGCTAGCTAGGGCTGTTAAAAGCTACTGTAGCGTAAAAGTAACATTAGGTCTTATTAATAGCATAAGATATATAATAGTACTAATAATACTCTAATATTTCTTTATATTCTCTTTAGATATAAGGGGCTTAGTAAGCTGTTATTTTAAGACCCCTAGCTGTAGTGGAATTCTAATAGATTTGCAATTTTCTAGCTTAAAGTGTGCTAGGGCTTCTAAAATATACTGCTTTTAGTGTATCTTTAGGATTCTATTTTTTCTATTACACTAAATTTGCACCCCTAAGAAAAATTCTATAGGGCCCTTATCTTTTATAGGGTAAGCCTTATAAAGGGCTTTCTTAAGCTCTTTAATATATTATAAATCCGCCCCTATTAAAAGGCAATTGTTAATATAAGTTATAATAAAGGTATGCGTTTTTAAATTATAGAATATAGCAGGGTTAGAAATAAGAGGGCTAAAACCTAGGTTTTTAAGAACTAAGGTTAGGGTTTACTGCTACTCTCCAGAGCTTTACTTTAAGCTATATAAGGATTTTCTTAGTATAATAACTAAGTCCTTAGTAGCTTTATAGCTAAATGTTTTAGCTAGCTTAGCTAGTTATAGATTTTGTTTAAGAAATTTAACAAATCCCTTAGGAATTTATATATAAATAGTCTCTTTTAAGTAGCTATTAAGAAAAGCCTCTATAAAATCTACTTACTTTATTTTCTAGTCTTCCTAGGCTACTATAGCTAAAAGTATTTGCTAGCTGGGGGGAATACTAATAGTAGCAAAGGTGTTAGTATAATCTAAGCCTTTTATTTATATAAAGCCTTTAGCAATAAGTTAGGCCTTATATTTTAAAGAATTGTTTTCTTTATTCTTTTTAAGCTTTAAAACAAGCCTATTTCTTAGCTCTCTCTAGCCTTTAAGGATATTTTCTTTTTCTATAAATTTAAAAGTGCCTGCCTTTAGAAGTTATTTAAATTTGCTAAAAATAGCTTATAGCTACTATTTTTTCTATAGGCTTGCTAAAGCTTACTTCTAAGACTTAGGTTTAAAGCGATTATTAAGCCTATTTTCTTTAGCCTTTAGCTATGCTTTATAGCAGATTTCCTTAAAAAGGGCTATTAAGTTAATATCTATTTTATTTAAATTATTTAGTTAATTTTTATTTAACTCTAAGTCCCTAGGACTCTGAATTAATTTAGGCTCTTTATTAACTATTTAATTAGAAGATACTATAGGGTAATCCTTAATAAGAATACTACTATTTTAGTTATTTTCCCCCTCTAAGGAATTATCCTATAAAAGGTTCTAAGGGGCACTTAGATTCCCCTCTAAAGAGATATCCCCTATAGAAAACCTAGGGAGGCCTAAATTTATAGGGCCTATAGGTTCTATAATTCTTATAAAGCTAGTTTTAGTAATTAGTTTTTTAAAAGGAATATAAATGTTAGAAATAATGGAGGTGGGTGCTGTAGAGCACGGCTTACTAAGGTAGTGGGCTTAGTGAGCGTGCACGTACAGATCCACTGCTCTGTAGAGCAGAGCACTACAGCAAGCTACAGTCCACTATATCTTACATAAAATGGAAGCTTTTGCGTTGCTTTTAGCACTATTTAATTCACTAAAGAATTTGTAATAATAATATTTAATAAATTATATCTAATATCTAACTTTACAGGTGTGCGCGGCTAGCAAGAGTGATTCTAACAGTCTGTATAGTCGGCGGCTATGAGGGGGTTTTTTACTTCCTTCCCTTATATACCCACTAACCTTATCAGTGAATCCCAGTTGCTAGCTAGGCTTTATAAGCTACTTTTTATTTTCTATAAAATTTATTTATATAAGAAAACAAAAAAATAGACTTATAGCTATATAAATTAGCTGCTAATATGCTTGCAATTAGTTAACTTAGGGTTAGGGTTAGGGTTAGGGTTAGGGTTAGGGTTAGGGTTAGGGTTAGGGTTAGGGTTAGGGTTAGGGTTAGGGTTAGGGTTAGGGT
>SRPW01000122.1:0-38705 GCA_018360225.1 Claviceps pusilla | reverse complement strand
TTAGTATAGAAAATAAACTAAATACTTAAAGTAACTTACTATAATATATAAACTACCCCTAAGGGTATTTTATAGCATTACTATACCTTTATTAACTTAATTTACTTTTTATTTTATACTATATACTCTTCTATAATACTAGTTAAGTTTAGTTAGTAGTATACTACTTTCTATAGTTAGACCTAGTATAGAGTAACTATAGCTCTGCTATAGAATCTAAATAAAGGCTATATATAGGTTTTCCCCCCTATACTAGGGTTTTTCCTATATAGTCTAAGTAGTAGTAGTACTAAAATTAGGCTAATAGCCTAACTAAAGTATTAATAATAATAATATTAAAAGCTATATCTTAATCTTTAACCTATATAAGTAAGGTTTTATTTAAAAATAGCTTTGTAAAGGTATTTAAATTGAAAAATATTACTTTTTTAATATTATATGAATAAAAAATATATTTAGTAATATAATTATAAGTATAAATAATAATTAACATATTACTATTAATTATAGCTAGCTTATAAAATAAAATTATATTTTAAATATAAAATATAATAGTTATACTTTTAATTTAATAAATCAATTTATATACTTAAATACTAATATTAAAGTTAAACTTATGATTATTAATAACAATTAGCTATTTCTTATTAAAAGAATTAGAATAATAAAGTTATTTATCAAAGAAAAATATTTTAAGCTATTAAATACTTAAATAGCCTTAAAGTAAAAGTTAATATAATTTCCCTAAGTTTTTTTTATTAAGTTAGTATTATTATAAATAGGTTTATAAATTAACTAATTATAAAGATTTTAATATAACTTATAGCTTTTTTACTAAGCCTTTAATATTATAATATTAAAGCTTTATAATTAAAAGCTTTACTTTAACTTTATAGTATTACTTATTAAAGCTATTATAAAAAATATAAAATATAGCTTTTTATATAAAAACCTTTAGTATATCAAGAAGAATTAAATACTATTATTATTATTATTATTATTACTCTAGTTAGGCTTGTGAGCCCAATACTAGTACCACCGCTACTTAAACTATATAGGAAAAACCCTAGCATAGGGAGGAAAACCTATATATAACCTTTTTCTATATTCTATAGCGGAGCTATAGTAGCTCTACGCTGGTTCTAATTATAAGAAGTAGTGTGCTACTAGCTAAACTTAACTAGCATTATAGGAGAGTGTATAGTGTAAAATAGGAATCTTAAGTGCTTAGCCTATTGCATAGCTTTCCGCTGCCTCTATACCTATACTACGCTAAGTGCTATATAGTATTATATCCTTAATATCCTTAGCCTATTAATCTTATAAGCTTTTTATAAGCTAAAACTAAGAAATATACCTTATTAAAATAAGCTACTTAGTAAGAATAGTTACTAGCTTATTATTTTCTAAAGCCTCCCTAACTTTACGCTAGTTTTATATTAAGTGTATACCTATATTAATAGGGTAGAAATAGTTAAAATTTTTATAAGATAGTAAAATATAGTAATAGTCTTTATTATTAGCCTAGTAGCTATATATTAGTAATTCTACCTTAGGAATATATTAGCTAAAAAGAAAGGCATTAAGTTTAATTTATTCTATATATATTTATATAAGTACTATAGATTTATACTTAGTAAAGCCTAAGTAAAGGTAAATAACTTTAGCAGTAAAGATAAAGTTAGGGTTAAGCTTTATTACTATATAGCTAATATAAGTTTAGTGTGCCTATATAGTAGTTCTTTCCTAATACTAATAGTTTTTTTATTTTAGGGTAAGTGCTTTAGTTAGGAATAGTTTTAGTAGGTAGTTATAAAGCTAGTTTAGAAATAGTATATAGTTTAGATAGTTATTCTACTATAGTAAGTAGCTATATCCTTAGTATGCTAGTTTATATTAGAGTTAAGCTGCTATTATAGTATATACACTATATATTTACTTAGCTATTTTATTAGCCTTTATTTATTAATAAAAGTATAGTAAATAGTAGTTAAGGTAAAGGTTAATTAGAGCTACTACTGCTTTAGTTTTAACTAGGGTATATAGTATAGCCTTAAAGGCATTAATTATTATTCTTAGGTACTTAGTTTATTTAAAAATAAATGCCTTAGCTATACCCTATGCTTTACTATTAATATTAGTAGGGGTATAGTGTAATTCTATACTATATATAATAATACTTTAAATAACTTATATATATAGGAGCTATATATTATATAGTAAGTATCCCTAAGTTAAAGCTATTAGTAATATAAAAGCAAGCTATTATTATAGTAATTTTAACTTAACTTAGTTTTAGTATATCTTTTAATAAAGTTTATAATAAACCTATACCCTAAAAAAGTAGGTAAATTAAACTAGTTATACTATATTAGTACTAAGCTAGATTAATATTATAATAGTAGTGTATTATTTAGTAAAGTATATAAGTTTACTCTTTCCTAGGTTAAACTTAAGGCCTAATTCCTTAAACTACTTTTAATAAATTAACTATATAGTTTTAAGGCAGTCTTATATCTCCTTTACTATTTATTTATATACTAATATATTTATATTATTAGAAAATCCTATAATAAGTATAGATTATACTACTTAAAGCTTTATATATAATAAAGTAATATAAAGTAGGAATAGAATAAAAGAGATAGGTAACCTTTATAGTACCCCTATAGTTATAGGTAGGGGGCTTATAGATTTATTATTAAAAAAGAGGCTAGCTATATATTTAGTAGTAAAGGAGCAGGTCTATACTATAATCTATATAGGGATACTAGTAGTAATAAGGGTATAAGATAACTATTTATAATAAATAGTATTAAAGGCTACTAATATATTTAACTAAAGTAGTAATATAATACTACTATAGTGCTATACTACTTATACTAATTCTATTAAAACACTTAGTATAACTTCTATTAATTTATCTACCCTATTACCTATTTATAGGTTAGGTAATGCCCTACCTAACTTAGCTATAAGAGTAAGCTAGCTTACTACTACTACTTTTAATATCTTTCTAATAACACTAAGAAGTAAGATAGGGTACTAGGCCTCTACCCTTTATTATTCTACTAGGGTTTTACCTAGTTTATAAAGGATAACTACTTTTACCTTTTAGAATAAAGCTAGGTAGTAACTAATATAGTAGTATATATTTAGTAGGTATATAAAGGATCTAGCTAGGGGCTTGCTATATACTTTAAGGTAGCTAGCTAAAAGTTTATTAAGTCTAGGCGCCTTCCAACTTACTAGGCTTTTAATAATACTATAGATTTTATTAGTATTAAAGTGGTTTTCTATTAGGAACGTTGCGGTATTGAGGCGGTTATTAAGGTCTTTTAGTATATTATCTAGCTAGGCCTAGGAGGAAGGGAAGAAACAGTTAGCTAGCGCGGCTGCTTTCTCTTAGTGTGATTCAGCGATGGTGGCGTCCGGTCCCTTACCTCGAATGAGGGTCGGGATTCGCTGTTGTTCCGGTGGTAGTCCGCTGCGGAGCCGCGGCGGAACCGCGTCGCTGCCTCAGCCATTACAAGATCGTCTTCCATATACAGCCACTTGAAACGAAGTGGACGATTGCTGCCTAGCCTTGGACCGGCGCCGATGCGGATTAACTGCAGTATATGGTTGGATCCGGCGAGGTCTAGTCCTCCTAGGAATTTAACTTCTATATTGTTAGTAACCTATATATAGTTAATAGTACTATCCCTTTTACCCTATATTCTTTAGGTTACTTTGCCCTATAGCGTTATAAGTCTAAGCCACTACTATATTACTATTGTAAGAAATATATTACTTTTTATTAAGATTTAGCTATAATAGTCCTAAAGTAAATAGTATTAGTTAAAGTTACTAATAAAAATACTATAGTTTAGAGGTAAGGCTACTATAAAGTTAAGGAGGGGTAATATTTAATTAAGTTTATAGGTAGAGGAGTATATTAAATAGATATAGTATCCTATTAGTATTATTAAGCACTAATCCTTACTTATATATATTAACTATACTTTAGCTCTATACTAATAGTTTATATAAATTATAGTTTAGCTACCCTAAGTAATAAGTTAGAAGTAGCTAAGGCTAGGGTTAAGTAGTTTACTATTTATAGTTCCTAGCTTCTATATTACTATTATATTAGCTTTAGGTTAAGTTTCTAATACTAAATATATAAGGTAGGTTTTCTTCTATATATTCTAGTATATAACCTCTATTATATACCTTATATAGTATATTAGGTTAGGCTTAGCTTATTTAGTGCTATAGTAGCTATAGGTTATTAACTTAAAAAGGCCTTTATAGTAGCTTATAAATACTATATTAATTTTAGTTTAGTATTAGGGAGGTAGGTATATAGCTTACTAACTTACTTTTATAGTAAAGCTTTTTATAATAATAGGTTACTTATATCTTTTCTTTAGCTATAGCTAAATACCTTTATTTAACTATCTTTCTTTAGTATAAAAGGTTTAGTAAAAGCTAGGGGCTATACTAAGTATATAGTATATATATAGTTTTATTATTTATTTATAATATTATATATATAAGACTATATAGGGTAAGGTCCTAAGTAGTTAATATAGCATTCCTATATAGCTCTTAATAGCGCTAGGTATAATTATTTACCCTCCTTATACTAACTAAATATATAGTAGCTATACCTTAAGGGTAATATATAGTATATAGCTATATAGCTAAATTTAAAGCACTTAAAGTATTATTAGGGATAAATAGTATTATTATAAGGCTTAGCTTTAAATATCTTAGCTTTATAAATAATTCTAGTATAATATAGCTTATTTACTATATTAACTCTATTAATAGTAATAATTAAAGGGAATTAAGTTATAGTATTATATAGCTTCTATACTATAACCTTTACTAAACCCTACCTATTAGCTATAATTATATTTTAAAGAATATTATCTTTCTCTTAGTTCTATATATAATATATAAAAAAGCCCTTAATAATAATACTAAATATATATTAGTTTAGTATTACTTCTAAACTAAAAGCAGTGCTAATCTAAGCTATATTATTAGTATAAGGCTTTACTATATCTTAAAATATAATTATAGTGTTACTACTATAGAGGTAATACACTACTATAGTAATATTAGTACTAGTAACTTAGTTAATAATAGTAATAGTTTCTTTAAATAAATAGTTTTATATAGCTTTAGCTATTATACTACCTTTAATAATAGTTTTATAGTAAATATAAGGTAATATTATTATTATTATAGCCTAGATTTATTAAATAAGTAGTTAAATAATGCCTTTAGTAGTAATATAGCTTAGCTTAAGGCTATTATATTCCTAGTGCTAATAGCTTTCTTTACTACTTATTTAATAACTTCTTTTAAGTTTTTAACTATAATAGGCTTATTAAGTAATAATAAGGTTAATTTTATTAATATTTTAATATAGGTTTAAGGTATAAGAAAGCTATATTAAGTATATATTAAAGCTATATTATTAATATAAAGGATAATATTTTATATACTCTTTAGTACTATAGTTAGTATAAGTTTAGCTATTTTATTATATTTAATAATAAGGTAGTTTAGTATTTACTTATATATAGGTAGTAGTATAGAAGTAACTTAAGGTATTATTAATATAAAGCTACCCTATTCTATAAGTAGGTAATAATAGTTTTATATAAGGCTATAATTCCTACTATTAATATTTATTAGCATTACCTTATTTACTATACCTATGCTCTAGCACTAATATGCTATTAGAGATAGGGTAAAATAGATATAGCAATTCTTTTTCTACACTTTTTAAGAGGTTTAGAGTCAGTTCTACGTTGCTACTGCAGTGCGGGCAAATTCGCAAAAAGTTTTAATTAAATATAGATTAATTAAATACTATATATATATAAAAAAGTAAGAATATTAATTAATTTAATATTTTAAGTAATTTTTATTATAAAGCTTATTATTTTATAAAAGCTAATTAAACTATTTACTAGAATTTATATCTTGGTATTGATACTTTTTTTTAAATATATTTTTTAAAATTATAATACATATAAACTTAAGAGACTTAGTAGTAAAAACTATACTTTATATATAATTAATTCTATTATTTATTTTAATAAAATTATTCTAATTATAAGTTATAGGAATTTATAAAAAGCTATAAAGATATAGTAAATAATAAAAAAAATATAAATAATAACTTTATAATGAATACTTTTATATCAATAATACTAAAAAACTCCTAAGTAAAAAGTTTATAAATTACTATTATAAAAAATATATTATTTATTATACTAAAGCTTTTAATATTGTTACCTATTAAAGCTTTATTAAAAAAGCTAGAAAAACCTTTATAAATATAGCTTAAATATTAATAATTAATACTAAGCTTTTTAATATTCTTTTGCTGTATATTATAAAGTATATAGTTAAAACTATAAATATTTTTTTAATTAATAATACTTTAAGTAAAGGATTATTATAATAAATACGTTTTAATAAAATTATGCTTATTAAGAATTAATTAATTAAGAATCTTTATACTCTAAAGTATATTTGTTGGGTTTATCCTAGGATAACATAGGTGAAGGCACAACGCAGGACATCACTATTATTATAGGGTCTATGTATTTATCTTAAAGTGCTCTTATTTTCTTCCTAAGTATATAGCCTAGCTAAAGGGGTCTTTATAGCATATTCTATAGGAGGCTATAGCAGGCCACGGGATATATAGAGTTTTCACTAAGGGTTCTAACCTATAGAAATAGCTAGATTCCCCTTATAGCTTAGCTAGTCAGGTTAATCCAGGTTAATCCAGGTTAATCCGAATTACCTATTATTAATATTCTAACCTAGAAAATGCAGCAATTCTAATAATTCTAACACTAGGAATTCTCTTTTTTTTATAGAAGGAATTGCTTAGAAAAGCTTATATAAATCTTAAAAAACAGGGTTCTATATATAAATAGATAAATAGACTATCTAATCTAATAATAGGTTATAGGTCTACCTAAGAAAAGAAGTAAAAACAAATAAATAAACAAACAGAACTTTCTAAAGTCCTTCCTACCTCTCCTTATAAAAGCTCGCTCTTCTACACACAAATCTCACACAAATCTCACACATTTCTTATCATACACCCTAGCCTAGGGCTACACCCCTCGCAATTTTCTCTCTTCTTTATAGAAGGAATCGTCTAACTCATCAGTTAGAATACTCCTCGTAGGTAAGGGTTAATTAGGGGGCTGCAACGAATGCATTTATAGCTTTCCAAGCTAGATGTGTGTCATTAGCATCAGAGTTATCTTTGGATTATCCCTTAAATGTGTGTAAAAACACACGATATTTTTGCTCTAAGGGTTATCCCTTATATCTTAGGCTCTTCCACTAATTCTCTTTAGCTTTTTACTACTCTTATGCTGTATAGGATATTGACCAATATCTAGGTTTGCAGCATATAAAGCACATTAAAGGGAAGCCTTATTGTTATTATAATTAGTTACTAAAGAACTAATTAGATAATCGCTTATAGTAGTGGCGGGCTTCTTTATAGCAGCAGTAGGCTTCTTTATAGTTTTAGGAGGAAGCTACAGTTAGCTATTAAGATAACTATAAATTCGCTAGTTATATAATTTATAGGCATTTATAAAGGTCTCTAATAAGTCCCTTAAAGGTAGGGAAGCTTATAAATATTATAAGCCTAAATTCTAGCATACTACTAATAGTAGTAATTAGTTATTACTAAAGCTTTATATCCTTAGTAGAAGGGTTATAAAGTCTATAGTAAATATAATAAAGCTACTTAATAAGTAATTTAAGGTATTAAAGCTTATTTTTCTTAGGGTTCTTTAAAGAAACCTTTTAAAAAGTAAGGGAATTCTACTCTATATAATAGAATTACCTATTACTTTTAGTCTTAAAGTAATTTCTAATAGTGTTAGCTAGGTTTTTAACTATAAGGCCTTTCCTAGCTAATTTATAGATATAATAGGCAAGGGCATTATCTTTAAGGATAATTAGGAATACTCTTACCCATAGCTCTTTAGGCATATAACTTTATAGGCAACAGTCTTTAAAGATAAGTATCTTTAGACCTAGGAAATCGTACATTTTTCTACTATATTTCTTGTTATTTATGTAGGTCTTATTAATATTTAAGAGAATTTAGTAGGCTTAGTTAGGGGTTATTATTATTAAGGTTAATGCTATTAGTAGCAGCGAAAATTTAACTAGTTATTAGGTTTTTCCTTATTACTATAATAAGAGGTTAATTAATTATAGGTTTTAACTTTGCTAATTAATTAAATAGGTATCTTATAATTTCTATAAGGGGGTTCTTATAGCTAGAGGAGAAGGTTATTAATGGGTAGCTTAGCTAGGAAACTATACTTTAATTTACTCTTTAGAGGCTATAATAAGGGCAGTAAGGGAGTTAGCGTAATATCTATAGCTAGTCCTTATAGGAACGTCTCTTTACCTTAGGAAAGTGTATAATTCCCTATATAAGCTTAATAGTGCTCTCTTAAAGTCTTTAGTAGTTTAACTAGTAAAGTCTTTATAAAATACATTAAAAAGCTTAAAACCTTTCTATTATACCTTAGAATAGTAGTTTAGGATAAAAGCTATTTAGTTAATAATATACTAAGGGTTTTAATATTTTTCTAGTTTATTCTTATAATAAATTCCCTAGTTAGGGCTAATAATCCTTCTAAATCTAGAGATTATTAAGGGGAGAGAAGGGTCTATATCTAGTAGCATTTATAGTGAAGCAGTATTGCTAGCACTACTTTATAAAGGGTTATAAAAACCTTCTTTATAGGTTAATATCCTTATAATTAGATAGTCTAATAATTTAGATATTAGATTTAGTAGGCTTTTAGCTAAGATTTCGTCCTAGTTAGTTAATCCCTATATAGGCTTTAGTATAATAAAGGGTTAGTTAGTTAATAAATAAGGTTTTCCTATAAATAATAGTATAAACTATAAATTTCTATGCTTTAAAAGATTAATTCTAGCTAATATAGCAAAAAGGAGTCTATTTTTATTATAAAGAAGCTGCGTTTTCAGAAGCTTAATTCTAGCTAATATAGTAAAGAAACCTTCTTCTTATAGTATAAGTATTTCTATAAATATATAGAAAGCACTTATTTCTTCTAGGGATAATTCCTAGCTAATCTATAAGTATATTATTAAGAATAAAAGAGCTTACTAATTAGTATTAAGTTTATCCTAGAATAATATAGGTAAAGGCATAACGCAGGACATCACTATTATTATAGGGTCTATGTATTTATCTTAAAGTGCTCTTATTTTCTTCCTAAGTGTGTATGTAGCCTAGCTAAAGGAGTCTTTATAGTACATTCCATAGGAGGCTACGGCAGGCTATAGGATATGCAGAGTTTTCACTAAGAATATAAAATAACTATTTATAATAAATAGTGTTAAAGGCTACTAATATATTTAACTAAAGTAGTAATATAATACCGCTATAGTACTACACTACCTATACTAATTTTACTAAAATACTTAGTATAACTTTTATTAATCTATTTACTTTATTACTTATTTATAGGTTAAGTAATACTTTACTTAACTTAGCTATAAAGGTAAGCTAACTTACTATTATTACTTTTAATACTTTTTTAATAATATTAAAAAGTAAAATAAAGTACTAAGCTTTTACCTTTTATTATTTTATTAGGGTTTTACTTAGTTTATAAAGAATAATTACTGTTATTTTTTAAAATAAAGCTAAGTAGTAGCTAATATAGAAGTATATATTTAGTAAGTATATAAGGGTTTTACTAAAGGCTTATTATATACTTTAAGGTAGTTAGCTAAAAGTTTATTAAGTTTAAGCACTTTTTAACTTATTAAGCTTTTAATAATACTATAGATTTTATTAATATTAAAGTAGTTCTTTATTAGAAATATTATAGTATTAAGGTAATTATTAAGGTTTTTTAGTATATTATTTAGCTAGGCCTGAAAGAAAGGGAAGAGATAATTAGTCAGTATAGCTACTTTCTCTTAATATAATTTAATAATTATAGTATTTATTTTCTTACCTTAAATAAAGGTTAGGATTTACTATTATTTTAATAATAGTTTACTATAAAGCTATACTTAGTACTTAAGTTTCTATAGACTTCCTTAGTATATAGTTACTGCCTTAATAGTAGAGTGCTAAGTACTATACTATTTATTACTAATAACTTAGCTTTATATCTAAGCTATATTAGTAGTAAGCTATTAATTCTTCTTAGTATAAAATATTTACTATTACTTTAATACTCTTTAAGTGTTTTAAATAGCTTTTTTAATATAATAGTTTTATTATAAATTTAGCTTAAAACTATCTTAAGGTTCCCTTAAAACTACTAAATTTATAATAGCTTAAAGCTTAGCTATTATTTATTTTATATAATTATTAACTTTTACTAATATATAAAGTAAAGGTTTAGTAAAGTTATAGTAGAACTATATTACTACCTTAGTTATTATAAGATTATTTTATATATATAGCTACTTAAAATAAAGTAAATAGTTACTACTTAGCCTTAGATTAGTATTAATATAAATTAACTATAGTATATAGTTAAATTTAATAAGGTTTAGTTCTTTTAAGAATTTAACTTTTATACTATAAATAGCCTATATATAGTTAATAATACTATCTCTTTTACTTTATATTTTTTAAATTACTTTACCTTATAGTATTATAAGTTTAAGCTATTACTATATTATTATTATAAGGAGTATATTACTTTTTATTAAGGTTTAACTATAATAGTTTTAAAGTAAGTAGTATTAGTTAAAGTTATTAATAATAATACTATAGTTTAAAGGTAAGGCTATTATAAAGTTAAAAAAAGGTAATATTTAATTAGGTTTATAGGTAAAAAAGTATATTAAATAAATATAATATTCTATTAATATTATTAAGTATTAATTCTTACCTATATATATTAACTATACCTTAGCTTTATACTAATAGTTTATATAAATTATAGTTTAGCTACCTTAAGTAATAAGTTAAAAGTAGCTAAAACTAAAGTTAGGTAGTTTTTTATTTATAATTTCTAGCTTTTATATTACTATTATATTAGCTTTAGGTTAGGTTTTTAATATTAAATATATATAAAGTAGGTTTTTTTTTATATATTTTAGTATATAACTTTTATTATATACTCTATATAGTATATTAAGTTAGGCTTAGTTTATTTAGTACTATAGTAGCTATAAGTTATTAGCTTAAAAAAGCTTTTATAATAGCTTATAATTACTATATTAATTTTAGTTTTAATTTAAAGAGGTAAGTATATAGTTTACTTACTTATTTTTATAGTAAAGCCTTTTATAATAGTAAGTTATTAGTATTATATCTTTAGCTATAGCTAGGCACTTTTATTTAACTATCTTTTTTTAGTATAAAAGGTTTAGTAAAGGCTAAGGGCTATATTAAGTATATAGTATATATATAGTTTTATTATTTATTTATAATATTATATATATAAAACTATATAAAATAAGGACCTAAGTAGTTAATATAGTATTTTTATATAGCTTTTAATAATACTAAGTAAGTTTACTTATTCCCTTTATACTAGCTAAATATATAGTAACTATACTATAAGGGTATTATATAATATATAGCTATATAGCTAAATTTAAAGTACTTAAAGTATTAATAAGGGTAAATAGTATTATTATAAGGTTTAGCTTTAAATATCTTAGCTTTATAAATAATTCTAGTATAGTATAGCTTATTTATTATATTAATACTATGAACTATAATAATTAAGGGAGATTAAGTTATAGTACTATATAGTTTCTATACTATAACTTTTATAAAACCTTATTTATTAGCTATAATTATATTTTAAAGAATATAATTCTTTTCTTAGTTTTATATATAGTATACTAAAAAGCCTTTAATAATAATACTAAATATATATTAGTTTAGTATTACTTTTAGCTTAAAAGCAGTACTAACTTAGGCTATATTATTAGTATAGAGTTTTATTATATTATAAAATATAATTAT
This sequence comes from Claviceps pusilla, assembly GCA_018360225.1. NCBI lineage: Eukaryota > Fungi > Ascomycota > Sordariomycetes > Hypocreales > Clavicipitaceae > Claviceps > Claviceps pusilla. Next base: position 26,674 of record SRPW01000122.1, on the reverse strand, counting down.
AGTATTACTACTATAAAAGTAATATACTATTATAGCTATATTAATATCTATAGTTTAATTAATAGTTATAATAGTTTCTTTAAGTAAGTAGTTTTATATTACTTTAGCTATAATATTATCTTTAATAATAGTTTTATAATAAATATAAGATACTATTATTTTTATTATATTCTAAATTTATTAAATTAGTGTTTAAATAGTATTTTTAGTAGTAATACTTATTTAGCTTAAGGCTATAGTATTTTTAATATTAATAGCTTTCTTTATTACTTATTTAACTATTTCTTTTAAGTTTTTAATTATAATAGGCTTATTAAGTAATAATAAAGTTAATATTATTATTAGTATTTTAAAAAGGGTTTAGAGTATAAAGAGTTTATATTAAGCTTATATTCAGGCTATATTATTAATATAAAAAATAATATTTTACATACTCTTTAGTGCTATAGTTAGTATAAGCTTAATTATTTTATTATATTTAACTATAAAGTAGTTTAGTACTGTGACGGGGGGAAAAGAACACACACCACACACCCAAAAGTGAAGGGCATGCACACAACTAAAGCTATCCCCGTCGTATTCTGGATTTCTTGTGTGCACAGATTCAGCTCTAGGTTATTAAGACTATATAGAAGAGGGATAATTAGATAGCTCTTTATCTAATTAGATAGTTTAAGTTATTAAAGACTAAAATAATAATATCCTTAGAATAAAATATAAATAATTATACTATAGTAGTAACTAGGATTATAATAATTAATAGTATTATAGTAATAGGTGCTTCTATACCTATACTCTAGAAAAGAAAAATAGAAAATAGATAATTTTTCTAACTATTTAGGGGCTTAGGACCTATTTATATTATTTAATTAGATAGTTTAACTATACTATACTAAGGTCTCACTCCTTTAGCTACTATAATACCTATTTCTAAATAACTATAGACTAAATCCGTTCTCCTATAATATAATACCTCCCTAGGCTTATAGTAGTGTAAAAACCACTATAAGCTAATAAAAATAATAGTAATAGAACTTAAATAAAAATAAGAACTTTATAATTAAATAATTTTATAGTATCCCTTAGTTTAAACTTATTCCTTTAGTCTTCTTTAATAATTTAGGTGTTATTAGACTTCCTTATGCTTTATAAGTTCTATACACTTTCTTTAGCGTAACTAGTTAACTATTAATTATATTACAATATTACTAAGCCCTTTCTGCGTAAGAATCTATACCTTATTTGTCCCCCTTAACTATATCTTATACCCTAGTTGCGATTTCTTCCTAAGCCTTATAGTGGACTAGTTTTAGGGGGATAATTAATAAGTATATGCTAGAAGAAGGGGAAAAAGCTAAAATGTTACGCTGAGCAATATCTATGAATACCTACTGGCATAAGGGGAGTTCGAAGCGGTTAGCCTGTTGTTTAAGAAAGTGTGCCCCTAGAATGGTTTTAACTAGGATCTTTATTTCTTGCTATTTCTTTAAAATCTCTACAAAGCAAACGCTAGAAAGGCCTTAGAGAGTATAAATAAGAAACGTAAGATAAGTGTAACTATATTTATATAAGCTACTTTAAGAAGGCCCTAGTACTATAATAGCCCTAAATTAATATAGGTAGTTTAATTACTATAGAACTTATTTAAATCTCTTTATAAATTTTTTAAATCTAGCCTTATAACTAGTAGGAAGAGTGTTATAAAAGTATAAGCATCCCTTATAGTAATTAAAGATAAAAGCAGTTTAATGATTTATAAAATAAATAAATCCTCTAACTAAGCGCTTACTATACTAGGCTTAATAAAGCAGGTATATATTTAATTAGCTGCTATACTATATATTAATAAGGTTATTACTTAGAAGCCTATAGTATATTTTAGGAGTCTTATCCTTATATATTTTAATTATAATGCTTTTATTATTAATATAAAATTTAAGAGGGAGAATAATAATATATTTTTTAAGGCCTTATATAATAATTCTTTCTATAGTAATAAGGGTAAACTAGTTAAGCTAGTTATACCTATAGCTAGTAAAGAGGGTATAGAGAAGGCTATAAATATTATTTAAATAATTAGTTTAAGTTAATTTAGTCTAACTATTATTAAGTAGCCTAACTTCTATAAAGTTATTTAGGTTAAATTAATAAGGGTTAAAGTATATAGTAAAGGCTACTTAGTAGAATTTTAGCTAGAAAACAGTAAGCTAGGCTAAGAATATTTAATTAAGTAGTATATTAATAAGTAAGGCCTCTATAGTAGTATAGAAAGCACTAAACCTACTATAGAATTTAGCTAGAGCAGTAAGGGTAGGCAAACTCTATAGTAAGAAGTAATCTACCTTACTAGGCGTAATGTAATAGATATTTTAAGGGATTCTATACTACTAAAGGATATAGTTATCTATTTTACTATTTAATTAAATAGTTTAAATATAGGAGAAGTAAGGAAATAAAATTTATAATCCCTTTTTTTTTTTTTTATAAAAAAGTGAAATTTATAAGCCTAAAAATAAGGGAATATAGTAAGATGTTAAGTAATAAGATAAGATAGGTAATAGTAATAATAATAGTAGAAAAGGGGGAGTGTGTTAATAGCTTATATAAAAGAAAGCTTAAGAGGTTAGGTTATAAAGAAATAGATAAAAAGAAAAGAGAGAGAATAAGGAAGTAGAGTAGAGCTATATATTTATTATAATAATATAGTTTGTTAATATTCTTTAAGTAGGCTAGCTGCTAGGCGGACTATTTAATTAGTTACTAGCTATTAGCCTATAAGTAGTGATTTATAGTACTAGCCTTATATATAAGGTTCTTCCTTTCTTTAAGTATAGCTTTTTTTCCTTATATCTCTTCTTTTTTACTCCTTTTTCCTTTTAATTTCTTCTTAGTAGTCTTTATAAACTATTAATTATAGATTATCTTAATTACCCTTGCTCTTAGCTTCCTAACGTTATTAATATTATTACTTAGAAGCTTAAAGAGCAGTCTCTATTTTCCTTTAATAATCTTAGTTAGTATAATAGAGGTAAGATCTTTTATATAATTATTAGAACCTATATAGTATATAAACTATTTAATTAAATAGTATAAAATAAAACTAATAAACTAAAAGTTCTATTATTTTTTCTAAATCTCTATACTTAGCAGTATTAATATTAGTAAGAGTAGAGTTTCTATATATTTATTAATAAGCCTTTAAAAGAAAAAGCTTAAGAAATAGCTAAAGCACTTTATAGATTTCTTTAGAGCTATAAACCCTTAAAAGGACCTTTTTAGAGATATTCTACGCGCTTATCCTAAGCTTTAAAGGCCTACCTATACTAGAAAGCAGTATAGTAGTATTATTATTCCTATAAAGCTTACATATTCTAAGGGATACTTTATAATAGCTATTATAGAGCGCTTTAAATAAAAGCTATCGTTCTTTATATAGATATTGTGACGGGGGGAAAAGAACAACACCCCCCCCAACGAGCTAGGTTATGGCCAATGGCAGCTGTGGGCGGCTGCAAGCTAGTGCAGCTATAAGGTTGTCGGCTGGCCGGCAGTTGTCGGAAGGAAGAAAAAGGAAGAAAAGAAGAAGAAAAAGAAGAATAATAATCGAAAGTCATCGGAATAACGGTCCGGCACCGAAGATAATAATAGGGATCCTAGTTAGGTCATCGGAATAACGGTCCGGCACCGAAGATAATAATAGGGATCTAAAGTCATTGGAATAACAGTCCGGCACCGAAGATAATAATAGGGATCTAAAGTCATTGGAATTACGGTCCGGCACTAAATAGAAAAATCCAGAATATTAAACAAAATATATTATAATTTAAGGCCTAATACCTAGCTTATAGCCGCTAACAGCTGCAAGCTAGCTATAAGTGGTTAAACTTTTTAAAGGTTTAAGTGTAGGTTGTTTTTCTATCTATAAATTTGGCAATTTGCATTGCTTATATACTGGGTGGAAGTCACGTGACTGCAGTTACTAACAGCTGTTATCTTGTGCGCAGCTGCGCAGCTGCGTGGCTACGTGCGGCTGTTAGAAATACAGGGACGAGGGACTAGGGACTTTCCCCCTAACATAACACCTCCCCCCTTAATTGCGCAACCGTCAGCGTTGCGCAATTAAGGACAACCAATAAAAAGCAAGCAAAAGATAGAAAGTGGGGTAGAAAAAGAGAAAAGTCAGTAAAAAAAAATTTATGCAAATTTTTACCCCCTAATTCCTTACTTGTCAGACCGTCTGCCTTCTAATTCCTTGCTTATTAGACCGGCTGCCTCCCCGATTCCTTATAATTTGTCGGTTAGAATTGGGATTATAGCCATGGATAGCCGTAGACAGCTGTGTGGAAGCTGCTTGTCAGACCGGCTGCCTCCCCGATTCCTTATAATTTGTCGGTTGGAATTGGGATTGTAGCCGTGGGCAGCTATGTGTAAGCTGCTTATCGGACCGGCTGCCTCCCCGATTCCTTATAATTTGTCGGTTGGAATTGGGATTATAGCCATGGATAGCCGTAGACAGCTGTGTGGAAGCTGCTTGTCAGACCGGCTGCCTCCCTAATTCCTTATAATTTGTTGGTTGGAATTGGGATTGTAGCCGTGGGCAGCTGTGGCTTGTCGGACCGTCTGCCTTAGCTGTAGCCGGCTGCACACAGGTGTAAGCAATTAGAATTAGAAAGAAAAAGGGTGGAATTCGTCTCTTTTCCCTTAGATTGACGGCAAGGCTGCTTTGCAATTGGATTGACGGCTGCAAGGCTGCTTTGCAATTGGATTGACGGCTGCAAAGCTGCTTTGCAATTGGATTGACAGCTGCAAAGCTGCTTGTAATTGGATTAACGGCTGTAAGCAGGAAGGGAAGAAGGGAAGAAAGGAAGTAAAAGGTGGTCTCTTTTGCCTTTGCAATTAGATTGACAGCTGGCGACTAGTAATTGCAAGACTAGATTAGCGATTGACGGCTGTAGAGTTGTTGACGGCTGTAGAGTTGGATTGTTGGCTAGTATTTGCAAGACTAGATTGATGATTGACAGCTGCTGAGGTTGGCTGACAGCTAGGAATTGCTAGAAAAGAGAGGAAAAAGAGGGCGAAAAATTTGCAAAAATTTGGAAAAAGGTCTTATTTGCAATTAGCTAAGGAATTTGCTTAGGCGGCTAATAGACCCACTTCTGGTGAGGGAAGGGCGGCTGTAAGACCCACTTTTGGCGGGGAAGGGCAAGGATTGCAAAAAGAGAAAGAAAGGAAGGGAAAAAAAAAGAAGAAAAGGGGAAATTTGCAGCGTTGGCGGGCCGTTAAGTTAGGTGCCGGTCTGTCCGTTAGCTATGAATTTCGAGGGTTTTCTAGCTGGCTAAGGGAAAAGCTAGAAATTGTCGGATTAGATAAATCCTAAGTAAGGAAATATCCTTGCAAATAACTGCTAGCGGCCGCGCTCTAGCAAAATAAATTGCGATCGCAGCTGCTAGCAGCTATTAGCAGTTGTAACTAGGCAGGGGTTTCGAAGCTAGTTGGTCATGATAAGGTCCGCTCTGGATGGTGGCCTCTAATTGTATGTAATGCAGAGGCCACCTAATTTGCTCGGCCCGGGCGAAACCACCATTTGTGACGGGGGGAAAAGAACAACACCCCCCCCAACGAGCTAGGTTATGGCTAATGGCAGCTGTGGGCGGCTGCAAGCTAGTGCAGCTATAAGGTTGTCGGCTAGCCAGCAGTTATTAGAAGGAAGAAAAAGGAAGAAAAGAAGAAGAAAAAGAAGAATAATAATTGAAAGTCATTGGAATAACGGTCCGGCACCGAAGATAATAATAGGGATCCTAGTTAGGTCATTGGAATAACAGTCCGGCACTGAAGATAATAATAGGGATCCAAAGTCATTGGAATAACGGTCTAGCACTGAAGATAATAATAGGGATCCAAAGTTATCAGAATTACAGTCTGGCACCAAATAGAAAAATCCAGAATATTAAACAAAATATATTATAATTCAAGGCCTAACACCTAGCTTACAGCCGCTAACGGCTGTAAGCTAGCCATAAGTGGTTAAACTTTTTGAAGGTTCAAGTGCAGGTTGTTTTTCTATCTATAAATTTAGCAATTTGCATTGCTTATATACTGGGTGGAAGTCACGTGACTGCAGTTACTAACAGCTGTCATCTTGTGCGCGGCTGCGTAGCTGCGTGGCTGCGTGCGGCTGTTAGAAATACAGGGACGAGGGACTAGGGACTTTCCCCCCGACACAATATATAGGTAGATAAATATAGTATCCTACTCTTTCTATATTAATATATATTTAAAAATAGTTATAGCCTTTAGTAAGCATATAAGCATGCCTTATTATAAATATATTTCCTTTAAAAAGGTTTATAATAGTGCTTATAGTAATTATATCTAGAAGTCTAAGAATTATAAGTAGGCATGCGCTTAGGGCTATTGCTTAGAAGCTAGTAAATCTTATCCTTTTACTCTCTTTCTTAGGAAAGAGGCTGCTTTTATTAATATAGAAAAGGAATATTTAGATACTAAATTACTTAATTTTAATAGCTTAAATAGAGATATAGCACCTATTATCCTTATTAATATACCTTCCCCTTACCTTATATTAAAGAAATAAATAAGCTAAATTTATTTATTAAGTATAGCTAAATATAAAAGGTTATTAAAAAGAAAGGCAGGAAAGTTAAAGTAGGGAGGAGCTTAGGTTAGAGTTAAGTAGATAAATTATTTAATTAAATAAAAGAGTAATAAAAAAGAGAAAAGAAAAACAATAAAGACCTTAAATAAAACTTTTTTTTATAATACTAATAAATATAGAAAGAAAGGGTTAAACCTTAAGTAAAAGAATTCCTAAAATAACTAGTTAAATAGTTAATAAGGTGTAATATAAGTAATAAAACTAAGGGATTAAATAAAATAAGGAAAAACTATAGCGCTTCCCCCTCCCTAGGTAATAAAGTAAGTAGTGCCTTACTACTAAAAGAAGCAGAAAACTATAATAAAGTAAAATTAAATATATTAAAGGAAAAAAAAAAAAAAAACAATAGGGGAAGAATAGAGAAGGTTTAATAGGTTAATAATTAAGGGAAAGACAATATGCCTAATACTAAAGTTACTGTTTATTAGTAAGTTCTAGTATCTATACTTTAATTTAGTAGTAGGGATATTATTAAGGTAGCACGCTTACCTCCCTATCTAAAGAATCCTTATTTTCTAAAATACCCCTTAAAAGAGGGGTTTTATTAAAATAGGAAACTATTTAATTAAATATATTATAATTAGCATTTAATAGAAATAGGGCTATAAGTTTATTATTTAAGTCCATTAAAGTTATGCTATAACTAGCTAGTTAATATAGCTAGTTATTAGTAAAGAAAGTCTACTAACTATTACTATTAGGAACAAACTTCTTAATATAATCTCTATTAACTATTTTATTAAGAATAATCCTATTTAAAGTTTAGAGCCTATATGCTTTTATAATTAATACCTAAATATAAACTCTAAAAGGGCTATTCTATCTTATTATTAATTTCTTAGTTAAGGATATATCTATTATATAATATATATTATATACTAAAATAAGATCCCCTAGAACTAATTAATTAGACTTCTTATAGATAGAGGCTGCTTATTTTTTATTAGTTTTAGCTATAAGCTATTATTAAAATTAAAGCACCTTTTTTTATATAGCTATAATATCTATATTCTTCTAGTTAAGAATATAGATCCTAGCTTTAAAAAGGTTCTATACTATAGTTACCTTATTTTAGTTAATAAGTTACTAAGTTAGAAATTCTACTTTAAAGAGTAATAAAGGTTCTTATTTATAAATAAGGTAAAAGGCTAATTAACTATAAGAGAACCTAATTATAATATAATTAGTAAGGAAAGCTTATTTAAAATACTTTAGCTATTTCCTATTTAAACTACTTAATTTAGTAAGTATAGAAGCTAAGGACTAATGCCTTACTTCTATAAGGCTATTTACTTTAGGGTTATAGCTAAAGGTCTATATACCTTATATACTAAATTACACTAGGGTATTGCTAAGCTTCTCTCTTATCTCTAAACCTTTATTATAAATAATAAATAGTATTAATCTAAATCTACTAATTAAAGTGTTAAGAAAGCAGTAAATAGCTTTTATTATAGTAGTATAAACTAGTTTAGCTTTAATCTATTCTATAAGGTTATATTAAGCTTCTAGAAGGTACTTATACCTATAATTAAATAGTAAGTGTTAAGTATTAATATATATCTTACTTATAGGGTTCCCTAGAGTAATAGGTATTATAAGCTTATAATAGCACTATAGTGTAAATATTTAGCAGACTTTATAGCATTATAGCATTTCCTATATAGTATCCTATATTCCTCTCTAGTAGTACCTTTATTATACTACTTAGTAAACTACTTTTATTTCCTTATAAGCTATTAAAAGGTAAATCTTTTTAATAATAAACTACTACTTATTTAGGTTATTAATAATAAGTACTAGGCTCTTTAAAAGGCCTATAGGTTTTTTATAAAGCTTAGCACTATTAATAAAGAAATATAATACCTTTCTCTTTAATGCCCTAAACTTCTTTACTAAGTAATTAAGTAGTTTATTTAAAGTTATAAGGTAAGAAATAATTTACTATAACTTAAGGGTATAGGGGGTAGTATCTACCTCCCTAAGTTAATTAGTATAAAGCTATAAATTAATAAATTACTTAATATCTTCTTTAATAACCCTATTAAGGTTATTAAATAGCTTAAAACCTTTTTAAAATAACTTATTAGTAGCTAAATATTATTTTTTAGGGATATATTAGACCTTAAAGTTAAATAGAAGGATATAGCTAAGCTAGTAAGTAATAATAGCACTAGGGATATTATTAATAGCACCCTAAAGTTAATACTTTAGAACTATTAAATTAGTCTTTAGAATAAAAGGCATACTAAAGAGGTAAATTTAAAGCCTATAAAGGGTATAAAGTAAAGCTTAATATTCCTATTTAGTTATATTATATTTAACTTCTATATTATTCTATATACTGCTTTTAAACTATATAAAATATTGCTTATTATTAACCTTTTATAATAATATAGCACCTTAACTAATATTACTAGCATTAACTATAAGTATAATATTACTATAACTATTAGATATATTAATTAATTATAATGTTAGAGTAGTTATAATAATATTAATAACTTTCCTTATTACTTCTTTATATTCTAGACCCTATTTCTAGGCAGTATTCTTATATAGGAGATATACTAAGGGTAGTATAATTATAGTAAAATAAGGTATTTAAAGATAGTAAAAAGTAATAAGACTAAGGAAAGAGCGTATATCCCTTATATTTTAATAAGTAACCTATTCCTTAAGCTTAATAATCTTTTCCTTAGTAGGCTTATACCTATATATACTATAAATATAGCTAATAACTATAGCTATAAGTTAATAGAATTTACTTTTAATAGTAAATATAATATAACTAGTAAGCTCTAGGTTTAAAAGTATATTATTTAAATTAATTAAATGCTTTATAATATATTTTTAGACTTTAAATAGGATTTTAGTATTATTATATATAGTAATAGGTTCTTTTACTATAATATTATTAAAAAAGGGCGTATATACTTAAGGTATTAAGTTAAAGAGAATACGCTCTATAATTCTAATAAATTATATAACTAAATTTATAGCTCCTTAAGGTAAGTAATATAACCTTAAAAGCCTAATTAGAGTTATAATTATAGTAAGGTCCTAACTTACTATAGCTAGTTTTACTTAGTTATATTTAGAGAGAAAATTAATAAAAGAGAGTATTTTATATATTAAAAATTCTTTACTAAATGCTTTAGTACTCTATAGAATACCTACATCCCTAATTATAATACTATTATACTTTATTATAAATAGAATTAACCTAATCCCCCTATTTTTCTTTATAATAAGAAAATAAGGATTTTAATAGAAACTATAAGATTCTTTTAGTAAACTATAATTTAACTTTTTCTTTAATAACTTAACTAATTTTAACTAAAGGGTAAGGGGAATAGGAATAGACTAAGCTTATTAAGCTAAATGCTTTATAACTTTAATAACTTAAGGTAGTATAATAAGAGAGTTAACCTTACTAATGTATAATAAGTCCTAACCTAAAGCAGCCTCCCTATTACTAAGGATTTCCTTAAAAACATTAAGTTTTTAAGGTATAAGATATTTCTCTATTATAATAACTATTTAATTAAGTCTTTCTTAGGTTAAATAAAACCCCTAAGGGTGTTTAGAAAACTATTCTATAATAAATTCCTTATATTTTCTATTAGTATTAAGGCATTCCTTAACTATATTCTATTTCTTTATTTTTTATTTTAGATCTCCTTTAAGGACTAATTTATTAAAGGGAATATTACTAAGGGGGTATACCTTTTAGCTAATATACTTATATATAGTATTTACCTTTAGATTAAATATTTATATTTATTAAGATAGTTAGATTTCCTTAGTAATAGTATTTAGTTAGGCTTTCTAGCTTTTAAGAGCTTACTTAAAGATAAGCGCTAGAACCTTATCCCCTTTCTTTTCTATAATTAGTACTAGAATTTTATTTTTTTTTAATTTAAATTTTATCTTTTCTTTAACTATTTAATTAAAAGCTTCTATTTTCTTATTTTTATTCTCTTAGTGTATTATAAATAAATTAATTATAACTTTAGATAGTAAACCCTTATTAACTATATTTTATATAACTAAGCTAGCTACTTAAGATATAACTATAATATTTTTAAAATAGCATTTTATTCTTAATTCCCTAGGGCCTTAACTATAATTAAATAATACTTATACTTAATAAATAAATAGTATACCTAAGATTAAGGGGACTAAGACTATATTAGGTATAATATAGAAGTAAACTAGTGTTTAAATATTTTTAAAAAAGAGCTTTATATAAACTTTACCTTTAAGCTTAATAGTATTATTTAAGTAGGAGGTACTATTAGTATTAATATTTATTAAGTATACCTTTAAACTAGCCTTATAAGTAAATTCTTCTATAATTAGGTTCCCTTATAACCTATAATTAATTAAAGCTAGCATTAATAGACCTTTTAGGTCTTTAAGTTAAACTTATAAGTAAGGGAGATCTTATAAGTAGCCTACTACTATATATAAGTAAATAACTCTATAAGATCTCTCCCCTTTATTTAGCTTCTAATTAATTTATACTAAGTAGAATTATATATAATTAGATAAATTATAGCTTAGTTATAATAAATTAGTATAAAGAGTTATTAATCCTAGTCTATCTTATAGTTACTTTTATAAAGCACTGCTAACTTTAACTATAGAATTACTAACTTATTATATAGTAAGTTTATTAGTATCTTCTTCCTTTTATTACTTTATAAGTTTAGTTATAGTCTTAATAACCTAGGTTATTATTCTTTAATTAAATAATCTAGGTATTTCCTAATATTAATATTTTTAAGGTTAAATTAATCTAGCTAACTTAAATAACCTATTATAGTAGAATACTTCCTTAATCCCTTTAGTATAGGCAGTATACTTATTAGTAGCTAATCTAGCTAATAATAAAAAGAGCTTAAAGAGGTTATATAGGCTTACGCCTATTTTTTTACTAAAAACCTCCTTATAAAGCTAAGTAATAAGACAGTCTTATAGTATCCTTTTTTTATTATTTATAATGCCTAACTTTTCTCTTTTAGATTGCCTTATAAAGGCTAGCTATAATCTTTTATTAACTAAGGGTTTATTAAAAATCTCTTTAATTTATACTCTCTTTAGTATATTAATATTAATAGCTATATTAGTTAGGCTAGTATCCTTTACCCTTTTTAGGGTTATTACTCTAGTTATAAGCTATAGCTCTCTTAGCAGTACCTTAGTAGGCATAGGCCTTTATTGCTTAGGTCTATAAAGCAAAAGGTTTAATTGCTTAGTAATATTATTAAAGACTCTCTTCTTATTGATTAATATAATTTAGTAGTTTATAGGGATATCCTTATACTTTAGCACCTAGTCCAAAAGGTAATTAATAGTATAATCTCTAAAATGCTAAACCTAAAAGATAGCTAAATAATAAATATACCTTTTAGTATTAAGGAATAGGTTATAAAGTATAGGGGGAACTTAGTACTTTAGTAAATTATCTTTAATTATAAGAATTTAAGCTTAAAAGTTATATTATATAAACCTAACCTTTTAATTATATTTTAAGAAGTTATAATAATTAGGGTAATAGCCTTCTTTATTATAATAGAAGTAGTGGTTAAACTAATATCTATAGGCACTAAAAATATTTAAGTAAATATTAAGGTACTTTTATTACTCCTTAGCTTATATAGTATTATAGAATATAAAATATAGAAAGCTTAGCTTTTTATTTATATAATATAAGGGATTATATAATTATACTTACCCTTAAAGCATAGTAATCTATAGTTTTTCTAGCTTCTTTACTAAAGTGTTAATCTAGCCCTTATAGTTATTATTTTCTTTACTATCTTAGAATATTAATTAAAATAAATTAGCTAGTTTAACTCTTTTTATTTAGGTTTTATTAATAGTAAAAGGGGCTAGCTAAAGGATTTTCTTATAATTAAATAGTTAATTATTAAAGTAAGTGTTAATAGTTTTAGCTAAGTTATAATTCTTAAGCTATAGGTATATCTTTATATAATTATTTAGCTTAGTTTATAGGGTCCTATAACTCTTATAAACAAATAATTCTCTGCTAATTCCTTACTTACTTATAAAGCTAATAATGATTTAACTAGGAATAGCTTTATAAATATATATAGATTACATTAAGAGAGTCTTTTAATTATTAGGAAATGCTTTTAATATTAGTGCTTAATGCTACTATAGCTATAAGTAGGTATTAAAGAATATCTAAGGGCGCTATATATTAAGCTTTTTAAGCTAGTTTATTATACTTTTAGTTCTTTCCTAAAGAGTAGCTTAATACTAAAGGAGCAATACTTCCTTAGCCTCCTTTTAAGTGTGTATAGTTATAAGGGTCTTAATATTCTTATAAAGCTTAGGGGTAACTTCTTTTTTAAATATTTAGCACTACTTATTATTAGGAAAACTAAAGGTATATATCTTTACTTTAAAGTCCTTTAAGAAGTTAATAATATTTTCTCCTATAAATTAGTCTATACTATAGTTACTTTAAAGGGATATAAAAGCACTTTACCTACTTAGGGTTTCCTTAAGAAGCTTAGTAAAGACCTTTAGGTTAAGTCCTTTAATAGTATTAGTAAAAGTAGTTATAGTAATAGGAGAAGGGTTTTTAATATAAGGTAGGGCTAGGCTTAGTTACTCTATACTAACTTAGTTAAAAGAAGAAGAAAATAAGGTTAATAATATTTACCTAAGTTAATCTTTAAGGCTAATATTATTAAATATAGATATAGGTAATAAATAGATTAATTAATTAAGAGGCTTCTTCTTACTTATACTTTCTCCTTTATAGACCTAGCTATATTATTATTTAATAAGCTTAACTAAGTTATTATCCTTATTAACTCTATAGACTAAGACTAGAATTCTAATAAGAGTGCTTTAAGTTATAAATAAAATAATACCTATAATAAGAGTAATTATATAAAATCTAGTAAGACTAAGTATAATTAGATAATCTATAGTCTTATTTATTTTAGTAAGAGAGGGACTAGTATTTTAAATAGGTTTTAGTAAGACCTTTAGTAAGCTTTTTCTCTTTTTTAATAAGTTAGCTTTATAGCTTTACACTTTAAGGACTAATAATTCTAATTTTATTAAGTGTAATCTTAAAGTAGGCAATTTCTTACACTAATTAAGTTTTACACTATTTTTATGCTTTTAATTAAATAATTTAGAAGTTTTATAATAGTTTTTTTATAGTTTCTTATCTTAGTTTTATAAGTTTAGTTAATTATAATAAGGTCTAACTCTAGATTATAGCCTCTAATTATACGTTATTATCTCTACGTAACAAAACAAGTTATATAGAGGCTACTTAACTTACTCTACTTAAATAAAACCATTATTTATAATAGGGGGAAAAGAACACACACTATATACCTAAAAGTAAAGAGTATACATATAACTAAAGCTATCCCTATTATATTCTAGATTTTTTATATACATAGATTTAGCTCTAGGTTATTAAGACTATATAGAAAAGGGATAATTAAATAGCTTTTTATTTAATTAAATAGTTTAAGTTATTAAAGACTAAAATAATAATATCCTTAGAATAAAATATAAATAATTATACTATAGCAGTAACTAGGATTATAATAATTAATAGTATTATAGTAATAGGTACTTCTATACCTATACCCTAGAAAAGAAAAATAGGAAATAAATGATTTTTCTAACTATTTAGGGGCTTAGGACCTATTTATATTATTTAATTAGATGGTTTAACTACACCGTGCCAAGGTCTCACTCCTTTAGCCGCTACAATGCCTTCTTCTAAATGACCGCGGACCAAATCCCTTCTCCCGCGACACAGTACTTACTTATATATAAATAGTAATATAAAAGTAACCTAAGGTATTATTAATATAAAGCTACTTTACTTTATAGAAAAGTAATAGTAACTTTATATAAAGCTATAATTTTTACTATTAATATTTATTAATATTACCTTATTTACTATACCTATACTTTAGCACTAATACACTATTAAAGATAGGGTAGAATAGATATAGTAATTCTTTTTCTATACTTTTTCAGAGGTTTAGAGTTAGTTCTATGTCGCTACTGCAGTGTAGGCGAATTCGTAAAAAGTTTTAAAAATGTTCGCGAAAAGTTTTAAAAATAAACTATATTCTTAATAAGTTTAATTCCTATATAATATTGAGTAGTAGTTTATTAAACTTTCTATAAATTAAATAAATATAAAAATAAAGCTTATATAGTAAAATTAAAAGTGAATTAATTATTAATAGCTATAATTAAAATAAGTATTTTTTAAATTCTTTTTAATTTTTATTTCATTATTAATATAAAGCTAATTATATTAACTTTTATATTAGTTTTTTAATTTATATATATTATTTTTAACTTTTTATTTAATATAATAATATTTCTTTAAAATATAATAATACTTTAAGAAAATTATTAATTAAGTTCTAAGTATAATATTTAATTTATTTTATATTAATCTTCTTTATTAAGGTTTTTTTATTTTTTAATTAATAACTTTTATTATATTAGTTCTTTTTAAAATACTAAAGTTTAATATATTTATTTTATTATATTTATAATTAATAATTTTTTAATAATTATTTTAATTAAACTTTTAATTATTTTCTAAAAAAGTATTTTAAAATATAATAATTATTTTAAATTTTATATTTTTTAAAATAATTAATTTAAGGTTTTTTAAAATTAAACTGTTTTAAAAATATAAATTTTTCTTTATTAATTTTTTAATTTAAAAGCTTTTTAATATTAAATTATTAATTTTATAATTTTTTTTAAATCTTTAGAATTATTAGAGTGAGTATTTTTATATAATATAAAGAAGTTCTTTTAATTTTAGAAAAACTTATAAAGCTTTTTATTATTTATTTTTTCTTAAAAAATACTTTTTAAATAAATATAAATAAATATAAAAATCTTTTTTAAAAAAGTTTTTATTTTATAAACTTTAATTATTATATAAATTTAACTTTATTATTATTATTATTATTATTATTACTCTAGTTAGGCTGTTTGCCTAATTCTAGTACTACTGCTACTTAGACTATATAGGAAAAACCCTAGTATAGGGGGGAAAACCTATATATAGCCTTTATTTAGGTTTTATAGTAAAGCTATAGTTACTTTATATTAGTT
The DNA here is from genome assembly GCA_018360225.1 of Claviceps pusilla. Taxonomy (NCBI): domain Eukaryota; kingdom Fungi; phylum Ascomycota; class Sordariomycetes; order Hypocreales; family Clavicipitaceae; genus Claviceps; species Claviceps pusilla. The sequence continues at coordinate 10,839 of SRPW01000122.1, read as the reverse complement.
CTAACTATAAAAAGTAGTGTATTACTAGCTAAACTTAACTAATATTATAGGAGAGTGTATAGTATAGAATAAAAAGTAAACTAAGTTAGTAAAGGTATAGTAATACTATAGAATACCCTTAGGGGTTATTTATATATTATAATAAGTTGCCTTAAGCGTTTAGTCTGCCTTCTATACTAGTCCCTAGCCTATTCCCCTAGGCTATTACCCCCTTACCTAATACCTTCCTCTAGCTTCTATGCCTCTATGGCGTTAGTTACGCCGGCTAGCGACCGGCTGTCACTAGACTAACCGTTGGCTGACCGTTAGTTACGTAATGGAAAGAGAGAGATATATTTACCCTTCTCCCCTCGTTTTTGACCTCTCCTCTTCTTTTTTCCTTCTTAATCCATCGCTTCGGAATTTAACTTTTTTATTTTTTTAGTTTTTAATTAAAATAAAAATTTATTTTAAAAAATCTTTTTTATTTATTTTTTATAAATTAATTTTAATATAAATAATAATTAAACTTTATAAAAAAAAAGTTTTTAATACTTTTATTAATACTATTTTAATATTGATTTCAAAAAAAGGTTTTAATAAATTTAAAATAAATTAAAACTATTATTAATTAACTTGAGTTTAAAATATATTAAAATATTTTAATTTTTTTAAAATTCTAAAATTTATATTAATAATTTAGTTATAAATATTTATTATTATATTTTTATTAATTACTTTTTTTAAAAAAAATTAAAATAAAATAAAATAAAGTTAATAAAATTAAAAAAAATAATATATATATTAAAGCCTTAAAAATACTTTTATTTAAGCTTTTGTATTATTTTATATTAATTTTAAACTCTTTATTAAAACTTAAATAAATATATTAAAATTAATTTATTATTAGTATTTTATTATAATTAAATTTAATAAATAATTATTATTTACTAGTATTTTAATTTTAAAAACTATAGCTAGTTAAAACTTATTATAATATATAAAACTAAAAAATATTAGCTATTATAAGATCTTTTCATTATTAAAAATATTATGTAGGAAAAATACTTATAAAGATTAAAGTATTAATTAATTATTTTAATCTTTATTTTTTTATAAAAACCTTAAAATTAAATAGTTAATAATCTAAATAATATACTTTTTTCTTTTTTATAATTTTATTATTTAATATAAAAAAAAAGTAAAAGTAATATTTCTTTATAATAACTTAATTATATATTATAAAAATAAGAAATATTGATAAATTAATATTGAAGCTATATATTAAAATAATATAATTTAATATTATTATTATATTAAAATTTATAAAAATAAAGATTTATATAGAAAATAATATTTTTAATATTAAAAGCTTAGTTAAAAAATATAAAATTATTACTTTATTTTAATTTTGTTGGAATCGCTGCATTTTATAACAACGTGGCACAGCCAGAAAGAGCTAGATTTGCAGCTCCATTAGCTGCGGAATCCGACTCTTCTTATTGGTCTATGTGTATAGAGTTTTTACTATAGAATTTAATAGTATTTTTATAGCTTTAACACTAGCTATAAAATACCCCATTTAGGTAGCACTAATTATAATAAAATTAAACCTTTTTATAAATACCTTTCTAAACTTTATATTAAGTTACTAAGTCTTAGATTTACCTAGTATTCCTTAGAGAATTACTAGTATTTTAAGGAATACTAATATTAATTAATAGGTTATATTTATTCTTAGAATATATTATTCTATAGATTTATAAGGATTTACTTAGAAAAGATAGAACTTCTATTATACTTATAGGGAGAATTTATACTAAAAGAAAATAGATTCCTTTACTAATTTAGCTAGTATTAAACTTTTAAAAATATAGCTTTCTTCTAATAAAAATAGATTTCTTTACTAGTTTAGCTAGTATTAACCTTTTAAAATATAGAATTCCTTATAATTTATATTATTATTTATAGGAAAATCCTTATTTACCCTACTAACTAACTTTTTATTATACTAAAGCTTATATAGGGATTATAAAACTAAAACACTAAATCTTAACTAAAGCTAGTTAAAAACTATATTAAATATCTAATTATAAGGATATCTTTATATAAAAGTAATAAGGAATTCTAAGATTTATTAAGGAATCTTATATAAAGTGCCCTTAATACTACTATATTTTAAGTATTACTAAACTCTCTTTCTAAGATTATTTATAAATATATAAATATTCTTATATTAAAATAAAAAGTATACTAAAATAATATACTAGAAAAATATAAGAATTAGTAATATATTAATAGTTAGGCTTTTTTTATTCTTTATTAATATAATATTTTAAAGTAAAAGAACCTTTAACTCTTTAATGCTCTCTATAAAGACTTTAAAGGTTAAACTACTAAAGATTTCTAATAAATACTAATAATATTATAGAAAGATTTATAAATTTCCTTCTTACTAATAATATACTAATATTATTAATATAAAGTATATAATACACTACTTCCCTTACTACTTTTATTAATACATTAAAAAAGTAAATTAAATACTAGTTCCTTAGTTAATTTATATAATACTAACTATAAATTCCTATTCCCCTATAAGTAAGAAGCATTATTAATAATTCCTAATTAATTAATTAATAGATTTATAAGAAATCTAAATTACTAGATTTACTAATATAAAAAGCTTAAGTAAAACCACTAAAGAGGTTAATACTACTAATAAACCTAATCTCTAACTAAATTTACTATATTCTTAAAGAAATTAATAAAAGCTATATAATTAATAAAAAATATAGTAGGAAACTATATAACTTTATTATTTTAAAAATAAATATCTTTAAAGATTAATATATATAAAGTAATATTCTATAGATATTATAGGTAAAAGCTTTTTTAATTATATTAAAAGAGAATACCCTTACTTATTATTTTAATAAACTTACTAAAAAAGAATTAATAATCTATAACCTTATTAATACTATTAAAAATTACTTTAAAACTAAAAGTAATTAGTAGTTCTATTATATTAAATAAAATAGTATTTCTCTTTAAAAGGTTATTACTAATAACCTTAAAAAAACAAAGCTTTAATACCTTAACTAAATATTAAAATAACTTTACTATATTTATTATAGAATCTTTAATGCTTTTATAGTAAATATAAAGCTTTAGTAATAGCTTATTACTACTATTAATAGTATTTCTAAATATAAGCTTACTATATTTAACCTTACTCTAACTTATAAAGAAGTTATGAAAGATCTCTATAAATACTTATATACTAATAAATTAATCAAAATATTATAATAGCTATTTTTTATACTAAATTTAATAGAGAATAATAATAAAATAATATTTACTAATTAGTAATATAAATAAGTATTTAATTAATACCTTAGTAGCTAATTACTATAAAAATTATGCTTTTTATATAAATATTTTATATATTAATAAGTAGAATATTAGTTAATATTCTATATAAAATAGGAATAGTAAAAAACTAAGGATTTTTAGTAAAAGAGTAAAAACTATAAAAGAATTCCCTTTAAATATAGTTTTAATACATTTCTCTTTAAATATAAGGGAAAACCTAAGGTAGCTAATACTAAGAAAGATAAGCACTTAGCTTAAATGGTATTAAATACTTATATTACTATACTAATAAGTAATATTATAACCCCTAAGCTAATATTTATATAATTTCTTACTTATTTACTACTAAATCTATCTAAACTATTTAATTAAATAGATTTTTATAAGAATTTAACCTCTTCTTAAGCCTAATCCCTTTTATATATACTTAAGAATAATATAACTACTTATAAATTATTTAGTATAACCCCTATAATATAAAAGGAAACCCCTAAAATAAATTACTTTATTTTAAATAACTAATATTTTAGTAATATTTTTTATAGAATTATACTATATATAAAAGTAGTAGGGATTTTTATAGTAAAAGCACTATAAGCTATAGCTTTATAAAGAATTATACTATATTTAAAGATTCAGCCTACTAGTTAATATATAGTTAACTTTAGTGTAGGTTTAGTAATTTCTTTACAAATTTTATATATTTCTATTACCTTTAGAACTATTAAATTCTATATTCTTAATATAGCTATCCTCTTTCTATTCTATATCTTTAATATAGATTAAATAAATATAAAGCTTAATAACCTTAAAAATATATTAATTTAAGGCATAAAGAAGGTTTTAATTATATAAAAATAGGGACACCCTTAGTAGATTCTATAGGCTAATAAAGCTACTACTCTCTACCTCTTAAAGGCTAAAATATATTAATTATACTAATATTTTAGCTATCCCTTAGTTACTAGATTTATAAAGCTACTATAAAGAGCTAGTAAATTAATAATTAATAGAATTATTAAAAAACTCTTTTATAAATATTATTAATACTAACTTTATAGTAAAGCCTTAGAATAATTTAAATTTACACTAAATAATAATATAGACTTTTATTATAATATTATTATTAATATTTTCTAAATTTATAATAAACCTATACTATATATTATTAATATAGTAACTATATTCTAAGCTATACGCTTCCTTATGCCTTAAAAGCAAAAGGCCTAAGATATATAGAATACATTAAAAGAGTGCTAGATTAATACTTTTTTAAATCCCTTAAATAATATTATTTATAATACTAAAAAGAACTTTACTTTTATAGAGTTTTAATATATTCTATACTAAATAGCTATTAATATAGAAAAGGTTTCTATTAAGGTATACTATAGTATTAAAAAAGTTAAGAAATATTATACCCCTCTTAAAAGAGTATATAATATTATTAAGAATAAGGTAAAAGACCTCCTTAGCCCTTTTTAAAGACTATAAATAGCTATTAAAGCTATTAATAACTCTACTAAACCTAATAGCTTTATATTAACTTTACTTATATTTAGGGTATATTTATAAATATTATATAATTTACCCCTAAGTCTTTTAATAATATAAAAAGCTACTTTACTATAAAAAGCTACTAATAAAGCTTAGTATTGCCTTATATAAAGGTAAGTCTTTAATACCCTTAATATATAAAATAGTTTAAATACCTTTCTATTATACTTACTACTACTATAATTAAAAGTTTATATTTAGTATAAAAAAAGAGGTTAGTATAGCTTTTATGAATTACTATTATTTAATTATAAGACCTATACTATAGAATTACCCTATATATCTATAAACTTCTACTTAGTAATAGTAAAGCTATATTACTATAACTTAAAAAAGCTTATAAATATAAAAGAAATTAATAATAAAGATAAAAAAGATAATATAAAGAATACTAATATAAATAAGGGTTAATTACTATAAGAACTATTATAATAAAAATATAGAAAACCTAAAAAGTACCTACTTATTTTAAATTATACTAAAGATTTTAATTAAAATAATAAGGAACTTAATATTATAAGTTCTTTTATTAAAAAAAAGAAAGGTAACTAAAAGCTAGTAGTTAATTTATAGAAATAAAGAAAAATTACTACTAAGGGATAACTATTTAAAGTATTTAATTAAAAGAAAATTAATGCTTCATTAATAAAAGATATTTTTTAATTTATTATATTTAATAAAGAAGAGTATAGAAATTAATGCCTCTTTTACTTTTAAATAGTAAGGGAAATTAAAGGGAAATATATAAATAAGCTATATAAGAAATTAAGGCTAGTAATATAAGGCTATAGTTATATAGAAAAGGCGTGGATTCTAATATAATCCCTAATAATTTAATAAGTAAGCTAAAGGCTTATTATTATATTAGCACCTTCCCTAGTAAGAGATTATATTTTTTTATAGTTATAGAATATTATATAAGCGTATATTTAATAAAAAATAATACTAAATTACTTAATTATTACTAAATTACTAATATAAACTATATATTTATACCTAAAGAATACTATAATAGAAGTTATAAAGCCTCTTTATAGTATTACTAAAGCTAATATATATTAGTAAGTAACTTATTTCTACTATTACTATAAGAAGCTAATAATAATTACTTCTATATATAACCTATATTTCTTAATAGTATTTAATATAATTAAATGCTTAAGGTATATTTTGCTTAATCTTACTGCTATAGCTTTATATATCTTTATAAATAGTTCCTTTATAAATAATAAAGACCGTAGCTTATAACTAGGATATATAATTATCCTTAGTACTAAAGAAGTAGAAATTAGACTAGATTTTATACTAAAAGGTAATATTATAATATATAGCTTTATAAAAAGTAAAAGAGTTATAAGGAGTGCTTTTGCCTTTAAGCTATATATAATAGTTTAAGGTATAGATATTGCCTATATAATTAGTATAATACTATAAACTATTATATAAAAGCTATAAATTCTACTAATACTAATAATTATTTATATAAATTCTTTTTTATTATATAAGTATATTCTAAGGTTAGGTACTATAAAAGAAAAGAAACTAATAATTAATATTATAGCACTATAATAATTATATAAAAGGTAGGAAATTAAGGAAATTAAGGAGATTAATAGTAATAATAATATTACTAATGCTATAATAAAATTATTCCTAAATTAAGTCCTTAAGACCTTTATTAATAGAAATAAAGCTATAATTTATATATAGGAATAGGTAAAGTATATAGAGAAGAAAAAGGAAGTATATAGAAGAGAGGAGAAATACTAAGGATATAAAGTAGGATTCTTATTCTTATTAATTATCTAATTAAATAGTTAACTATAGTTTTTAGGTAGATTTTTATATAACTTATAAGTAATTTCTTTTTTTCTATAAAAGAGAGAATTGTAAGTATTAAAATTGCTGCATTCTATAACAATATAGTATAGCTAGGAAGAGCTAGATTTACAGCTAAATTAGCTATAGAATCTAACTCTTCTAATTAGTCTATACATGTAGAGTTTTTACTATAGCATCTAACGGCATTTTTATAGCTTTAATACTAGCTATAAAATGCCCCCTTTAGGTAGCACTAATTATAATAGAATTAGACCTTTTTACAAATACCTTCCTAGACCCCACGTTGAGTTACTGAGTCTTAGATCCACCTAGTATTCCTTAGAGAATCACTAGTATCCTAAGGAATACCAACAAATTTAATAAAAATTAAAGTATTAAAAAGAATAAAAAACTTTGTAATAATAATAACTTAAAACTATTATTAAATTTAATTATAAAAGCTTAAATTTAAATATATAAACTTAAAATTAGTTAAAATAAATTAATAATTATTAAGATTCATAATATCTTGTAAATAAAAAAGGAATTTTAAAATATTAAAATTAAGTATTTATTTAAAATTTAAAAGTATTCAAATTGATTCCTTTTTAAATATATTATAATAACCTTTTAATAAAATATTTCAATATAAAAAATAATATAAATTATAATTTGGTTTTTTTTATAAAGTAGTATTTATTTTTAATTTTATAATTTTATTAACTTATATTGTTTTTGTTGGGAATAACTCATAAAGGGAAAACAAGTACTAAAATGCATGCATAATAAAAACAACGTAAAAAGTGTGCTTCTTAATTATTTATATTCTAAGCTAAGAGCTAAGCTTATAAAGTAAGGAAAAAGGTAGTGTTATAGCTATGTATGTAGTTAGCAGTGTAGCTAATTAGACTGTATACATCGTTATAGCGGACCCACCTAGTCGCCCACGCACGCTATATCTAGCGTTTTACCTACATTAAGGTTTTGCTATTAAGAGTAATTTTAATACTAGGGAATTCTCTTTTTTTATAAGAGAAATTACTTAAAGAGTGGCTAAAAAAACAAATAAAAATCTTAGTTAAAGAAAGTATTATTAAGTGGATCCTACTAGAAAATAAAGGGATATAATTAGTTATAGTGAGGGATTCTATTAGTTATGGTTATTATTATTACCTTTACATAGCTTATATACATTTTACCCACCCTTTAATCTAAATATTAACTTTATTAGTGTTAATAAAGGTTTTTAATGCTTTATTAAATAAAGCCTTTATTATAGTATTTATAATATTATTATTCCTATTAATCCAGTGAATTTCCGTAAGTTTATAGCATTTATATAATTATTAAAGAGCTATAATATTAATTATTAAACGTTTTTCCTTAGTTATACCTAGCTTTATAAGGCACTTATATAGTAAAAGTAAGTTAGTATAGATTATTATTAGAATTTAGGGGAATTTAAGGTATTCTATAAGGGTATTTAAGGTTATACTAATAGTATAGGCTATATTAGTACCTTATACTATTCTATATAGCTTAGAAGCAAATACACTCTTTATAACTCTTTTACTTTTTATAAAGCTATATATAATAATATTCCTATAAAGTTTAAATTTAGTACTTTTACTGCTTTTAGTTTTATTACTAATAATAATTATAAAGCCTATCTAAGAGCTTAGGTCCTTATTATTTATAAAAGAACTGTTAATAAACATATAAAGTACTACTATTAGTAAATTTATTATAAGATACCTTAAACTATAGTTAGCATTGTTAATTTGCTATTAAATTCTTTTATTAAACTTGTTTATAATAGTTTAGTTAGGTTCTTAGGCTTAAGCTACTATATAAAGGTTATAGGCTACCTTAGGTTAGCATATAGTTAAGATATAGGCTTCTTAAGTATATTCCTTAATATATTATTGCTTTATAGTAGAATTATTAGCTTTAATAGTTTTAAGGATATTACTCTAGCCTTTTTAGGTTAATATAACTATGCTATTACTATTATTAGTTAAGATATAGCTATTAAAAATAAAGGGATTTTCTAGGGTTAGCTTTTGCTTAGGTTTTGCTATAAAGTTAGCCTTTTAAAGCTTAACCTCTTCTTTATTAAAGAAAGTAAGGTTACTAAGTTTAAGTATATTATTAGTTTATATACTAACTATTCTAAAGCAGTTAGTATTGCCTAAGGTAATAAGAAGGCATAGGTTATAGCTAGATATGCTTATTTAGAGCTTTTTTTTATACTGCTTTAAATAGGTTGCTTATTAGTGTATTCTAGCTTTTATAATTCTATATAATAGCTTAATAACTTCTATTATTATACCTTTTAGGTATAAATGCTTAATTTGCTTTAGTAGCCTTATAAGTATTAGCCTACTAAGGTTAGTTTATAATTAAATATAGGCCTATATAATATCTTTAAGCTAAAGAAAAATTTTCTCTAGTGCTAGTAAGGGTGCTAGTACTATAATTAACCTTTAGCTTATTCTTTAACTTATTAAAGATTATATAAAAATTAGTGTTTTTTTATAATTACTATACCCTTAAATTATAAGCCTTAATTTTTTATATAGCTAGTTAGTCCCTTTACCCTTAACTTCCTACACTATATAAGAGTAAAAAAGGCATTAATTTTTATACTTTTCTTTATTAAAAGTTATAAATTTAAATATACCTTTTATTAATAGTGTATTAATCTTAGCTTAATTTAACTTCTTAAAGGGTTTACCTTTTATAGTAATTTTACCTTACCTTCTAAGGTTTACTATAAGCTAAGTATTATTCCTTTCCTTAGCTATAATAAAAACTATAGTAGTATTCTAATACCTTAAAGTTATTAGTTCCTTTCTTTTATTATTAAATTCCTCCTCTTTCTCCCTTATATGCTGCTTCTTTTTAACCCCTTCTCCCTCTATACTTTTATCTTTATTTTTTTTTCTCTTTATAGCTAGTAGCTTTCTTTATTACTTTTAAGCCCTTTCTTAGAGGGAAAGGTAAATTATACTTTAAGCTATTAGTATATATACTAGGGCTATTATAGGTAGTAATAATAAATTTACCTAGTGCTATTAATCCCTTTAGTATTGCCCCTCTCTTTAAATTCCCTTAATACTATTACTCTTTTATTATTCTTTTTTTATATATCTCTCTTTTAATACTAGCTTCTTTTCTTTCCTTAAGTATATTATAAAAGGTAGTAGTAAATTTACTTTTATAAAAAGGTTCCCTTAAAGGGTACTCTCTCTCTTTAGTTTAACCCCCTTTTTTTACTTTAGTTTAAAATATTTTAAATTCCCTTAATATTATTAAATTCTCTAGTATATTATCTTTATATTCCTTCTCTTTAATACCTCTTTTTTTAATAAATCCTTTATAGAGATTAATAGAATCCCCTTTTAAATACTTATTACTATAAAAAGTAGTAAAGGACTGCCTTAGTAGCTTATTAACTAGGAAGGTAATAGAGTGCTTCCTTAGTTAGCTTTATAGCCTTTAGCTTATTATCCCTAGCCCTTTAGCTTATAGGTATAATGCTACCTTTTTATAATCCTTAGTATAAAAAAAACGCTTTTTTAGGTATTTTAAGCTTTAATAAGGGGTTTAAAAGGTTTCTTTATTTTTTATAATTAACTTATAAATACTATATAGCTTCTCTTTCTCTTTTTTTATAATACTTAGGGTGTAGTTAGGTATTTTAGTATATATATAGGGTTTTATAATAGTACTATAGAACCTTATTATACTATTAGGTATCTTTACTATATATATTTTACTATTAATATTTAAAAGCTTATAGGAGCTATACTAGCTACCTTTCTTACACTAAATATAGACCTTTAACTATAGTATTAGTTAATAGGTATTTTAGACCTTAATAAGGGGTTTCAAAGGTCTCTTTATTCTTTATAATTACCTTATATATATTATATAGCTTCCCTTCGTCTTTCTTTATAATACCTAGGGTATAGTTAGGTATCTTAGTATATATATAAGGTTTTATAATAGTGTTATAAAACTTTATTATACTATTAAGCATTTTTACTATATATATTTTACTATTAATATTTAGAAGCTTATAGAGGCTATATTAGCTGCCTT
>SRPW01000121.1:0-38755 GCA_018360225.1 Claviceps pusilla | reverse complement strand
TATACTTAGTTAGGCTTAAGTAAAGGTAAATAACTTTAGTAGTAAAAGTAAAGCTAAGGTTAAGCTCTACTACTATATAGTTAATATTAGTTTAGCGTGCCTATATAGTGGCTTACTTTTAGTACTAGTAGTCCTTTTATTCTAAAGTAAGCGCTTTAATTAGAAAGGGCTTTAATAGGTAGTTATAGAGTTAGTTTAGAAATAGTATATAATTTAGGTAGTTATTTAAGTACAGTAGGCAGCTATGCCTTTAGTGTATTAATCTATGTCTAAGTTAAGCTGCTATTACAGTATAGGCACTATAGATACACTTAGCTATTCTATTAGCTTTTATTTATTAATAAAAGCAAAGTAAATAGTAGTTAAGGTAAAGGTTAATTAGGGCTATAGCTACCTTAGTTTTAACTAAGGTATATAGCATTGCCTTAAATACACTAGTTATTATTCTTAAGCACTTAGTTTATTTAGAAATAAATACCTTAGCTATACCCTTTACTTTACTACTAACTTTAGTAGGGGTATAGTATAATCCTATACTATATATAATTATACTCTAAATAACCTATATATATAAGAGTTATATATTATATAATAAGTATCCCTAGGTTAAAGCTACTAGTAATATAAGTATAAGCCACTACTATATTAATTTTAACTTAACCTAACTTTAGTATATTTTTTAATAAAGCTTATAATAAACCTATACCCTAAAAAAGCAAGCAGACTAGACTAGTTATACTATATTAGCACTAAGTTAGACTAGTAATATAATTATAGCGCACTGCCTAGTAAAGTATATAAGTTCGCTTTTCTCTAAATTAAACTTAAAACCTAATTCTTAGGACTAGTCTTAGTAAATTGCTTAGGTAGCTTTAAGGCAATCCTATATCTTCTCTACTATATATCTATATATAAGTATATTTATATTATTAAAGAAGCTTATAATAAGTATAAAATATACTACCTAGAGCTTAGTATATAAAGGGGTAATATAGAGTAGAAAGAGAATAGAAGAGATTAAAGACCCTTATAGTATACCTATAGTTATAAGTAAAGGGCTTATAGATTTACTATTAAAATAAAGGTTAGTAGTATATTTAGCAGTAAAGAAGTAAGTCTATGCTATTATTTATATAGGGATCCTAGCTACTATAAAGGTATAAGTTAGTCTTTTATAGTAAATAGTGTTAAAGGCTACTAATATATTTAGTTAGAGTAGTAATGTAATACTACTATAGTGCTATACTATATGCACTAATTCTATTAAAACACTTAGTATAACCTCTATTAACCTATTTACTCTATTACTTATTTATAGGTTAGGTAGTATACTGCTTAATTTAGCTATAAGGGTAAGCTAACTTATTACTACTAACTTTAATACTTTATTAATAATACTAAAAAGTAATATAAAGCGCTAAGCCTTTACTCTTTACTTCTTTATTAAGGTCTTGCTTAGCTTATAAAGAATAATAACTTTTACTTACTAAAATAAAGCTAAGTAGTAGCTAATATAGTAGTATATATTAAGTAGGTAAGTAAAAGTCCTAGCTAGTAGCTTATTATATACTTTAAGGTATTTAGCTAAAAGTTTATTTAATTTTAATGCTTTTTAGCTAGCTAAGCTTTTAATAATACTATAGATTTTATTAGTATTAAAGTAGTCTTTTAATAAAAACGTTATAGTATTAAGGTAATTATTAAAATCCTTTAATATATTATTAAGTTAGGCTTAGAAGGAAGGGAAGAAATAGTTAGCTAATATAGCTACTTTCTTTTAGTATAACTTAGTAGTTATAGTATTTATACCCTTACTTTAAATAAAAGTAGGGATTTACTACTATTTTAATAGTAATTTACTATAAAGCTATATTTAGCGTTTAAGTTTCTATAGGTCTTCTCTATAGGTAGTAGCTACTTTAATAGTAAAGCACTAAGCACTATGCCTTTTATTACTAATAGTTTAGTACTATATTTAGGCTATATTAGTAATAAGTTGCTAGTTCTCCTTAGTATAGGATATTTACTACTATTATAATACTTTCTTAGTATTCTAGGTAGCTTCTTTAGTATAGTAGTTTTACTATAGGTTTAGCTTAAAACTACCTTAGAGTTCCCTTAAAACTACTAAGTTTATAATAAATTAAAGCTTAGCTATTATTTATTTTATATAGCTATTAATTTCTATAGGTATTTAGAGTAAGGGTTTAGTAAGGTTACAGGAGAACTGTATTACTACCTTAGCTATTATAAGGTTATCTTCTATATATAACTATTTAAAATAAAGCAGGTAGTTGCTATATAGCCTTAGGCTAGTGCTAATATAAATAAGCTATAGAATATAATTAAATCTAGTAAGGTCTAGTCCCTTTATAAATTTAGCTTCTATATTATAAGTAAACTAGGTATAGTTAATAGTGCTATCCCTTTTACCTTATATTCTTTAAGTTACTTTACTCTATAGTATTATAAGTTTAAGCTATTACTATATTACTAGTGTAAGGAATATATTGCTTTTTATTAAGGTTTAGCTATAATAGTTCTAAAGTAGGTAGTATTAGTTAAAGTCTTTTATAAAAACGCTATAGTTTAAAGGTAGGGCTGCTATAAAGTTAAGGAGAGGTAATATCTAATTAGGTTTATAGGTTAGGGAATATATTAAGTAAATATAGTATTCTACTAATATTATTAAGCACTAGTCCTTACCTATATATATTAACTATACCTTAGGCCTATACTAGTAGTTTATATAAATTATAGTATAGCTACTCTAAGTAGTAAGTTAAAAGTAGCTAAGGCTAGGGTTAGGTAGTCTACTATCTATAGTTCCTAGCTCCTATATTACTATTATATTAGCTCTAAGTTAGGACTCTAGCACTAAATATATAAGGTAGGTTTTCTTCTATATATTTTAGTATATAACCTTTATTATATACTCTATATAGTATATTAAATTAAGCTTAGCTTATTTAGTGCTATAGTAGCTATAGGTTATTAACTTAGAAAGGCCTTTATAGTAGCTTTTAAACACTATATTAATTCTAGTTTAGTGTTAAGAAGGTAAGTATATAGTTTACTAACTTACTTCTATAGTAAAGCCTCTTATAATAGTAGGTTACTTATATCTCTCCTTTAGCTATAGCTAGATATCTCTATTTAACTATCTTTCTTTAGTAAAGAAGGTTTAGTAAAGGCTAGGGGCTATGCTAGGTATATAGTGTATGCTTAGTTCTATTATTTATTTATAATATTATATATATAAAACTATATAGGGTAAGGTTCTAAGCAGTTAATATAGCGTTCCTATATAGCTCCTAATAGTGCTAGGTATAATTATTTACCCTCCTTATACTAACTAAATATATAGTAGCTATACCTTAGGGGCAATATATAGTGTATAGCTATATAGCTAAATTTAAAGCATTTAAAGTATTATTAGGGATAAATAGTATTATTATAAGGCTTAGCTTTAAATATCTTAGCTTTATAAATAATTCTAGTGTAGTATAGCTTATTTACTATATTAACTCTATTAATAGTAATAATTAAGGGGGATTAAGTTATAGTGCTATATAGCTTCTATATTATAACCCTTACTAAACCCTATCTATTAGCTATAATTATATTTTAAAGGATATTATTCTTCTTTTAGTTCTATATATAGTGTATAAAAAAGCCCTTAATAATAATACTAAATATATATTAGTTTAATATTACTTTTAAACTAAAAGCAGTGCTAATCTAAGCTATATTATTAATATAAGGCTTTACTATATTCTAAAATATAATTATAGTATTACTACTATAGAGGCAATACACTGCTATAGCAGTATTAGTACTAATAGCTTAGTTAATAGTAGTAATAGTTTCTTTAAGTAAGTAGTTTTATATAGCTTTAGCTATTATATTACTTTTAATAATAGTTTTATAGTAAATATAAGGTAGTACTACTACTATTATAGCCTAAATCTATTAAATAAATAGTTAAGTAATGCCTTTAGTAGTAATACTAGCCTAGCTTAGGGCTATTATATTTCTAGCGCTAATAGCTTTCTTTATTACTTACTTAATAACTTTTTTTAAGTTTTTAACTATAATAGGCTTATTAAGTAATAATAAGGTTAACTTTATTAATATTTTAGTGTAGGTTTAGGGCGTAAAAAGGCTGTATTAAGTATACATTAAGGCTGCATTATTAATATAAAGGATAATATTCTATATACTTTTTAATACTATAGCTAGTATAAGTTTAGCTATTTTATTATATTTAATAGTTAGGTAGTTTAGTATTTACTTATATATAGGCAGTAGTATAAAAGTAACTTAAGGCACTATTAATATAAAGCTGCTCTATTCTATAAGTAAGTAGTAGTAGCTTTATATAAGGCTATAATTTCTACTATTAATATCTATTAGTATTGCCTTATTCGCTATACCTATACTCTAGTATTAATGCGCTATTAGAGATAGGGTAAAATAGATATAGTAATTCTTTTTCTACACTTTTTAAGAGGTTTAGAGTCAGTTCCGCGTCACTACTGCGGTGCGGGCGAATTCGCGAAAAGTTTTTTTTTTAATAAACTATAATTTAACTTTTTCTTTAATAACTTAACTAATTTTAACTAAAGGGTAAGGGGAATAGGAATAAACTAAGCTTACTAAGCTAAATGCTCTATAACTTTAATAACTTAGGGCAGTATAATAAGAGAGTTAACCTTACTAATATATAATAAGTCCTAACCTAAAGTAGCCTCTCTATTACTAAGGATTTCCTTAAAAATATTAAGTTCTTAAGGTATAAGATATTTCTTTATTATAATAACTATTTAATTAAGTCTTTTTTAGGTTAAATAAAACCCTTAAGGGTGTTTAGAAAACTATTTTATAATAAATTCCTTATATTTTCTATTAGTATTAAAGCATTTCTTAACTATATTCTATTTCTTTATTTTCTATTTTAAATCTCCTTTAGGGACTAATTTATTAAAGGGAATATTATTAAGGGGGTGTACCTTTTAGCTAATATACTTATATATAGTATTTACCTTTAAATTAAATATTTATATTTATTAAGATAGTTAGATTTCCTTAGTAGCAGTATTTAGTTAGTTTTTTTAGCTTTTAAGAGCTTACTTAAAGATAAGTACTAAAACCTTATCCCCTTTCTTTTTTATAATTAGCACTAGAATTTTATTTTTTTTTAATTTAAATTTTATTTTTTCTTTAACTATTTAATTAAAAGCTTCTATTTTCTTATTTTTATTCTTTTAATATATTATAAATAAATTAACTATAACTTTAAATAGTAAAGCTTTATTAACTATATCCTATATAACTAAGCTAGCTACTTAAAATATAACTATAATATTTCTAAAATAGTATTTTATCCTTAATTCCCTAAGGCCTTAATTATAATTAAATAATACTTATACTTAATAAATAAATAGTATACCTAAGATTAAGGGGACTAAGACTATATTAGGTATAATATAGAAGTAAACTAGTATTTAAATATTTCTAAGGAAGAGCTTTATATAAACTTTGCCTTTAAGCTTAATAGTATTATTTAAGTAGAAGGTATTATTAGTATTAATATTTATTAGGTATACCTTTAAACTAGCCTTATAAGCAAATTCTTTTATAATTAGGTTCCTTTATAACCTATAATTAATTAAAGCTAGTATTAATAGACCTTTTAGGTCTTTAAGTTAGACTTATAGGTAAGGGAGATCTTATAAGTAGCCTACTACTATATATAGGTAGATAACTCTATAAGATCTCTCCCCCTTATTTAGCTTTTAATTAATTTATACTAAGTAGAATTATATATAATTAAATAAATTATAGCTTAGTTAAAGTAAATTAGTATAAAGAGTTATTAATCCTAGTTTATTTTATAGCTACTTTTATAAGGCACTGCTAACTTTAACTATAGAATTACTAACTTATTATATAATAAGTTTATTAGTATCCTTTTCTTTTTATTACTTTATAAGTTTAGTTATAGTTTTAATAACCTAGGTTATTATTTTTTAATTAAATAATTTAGGTATTTTTTAATATTAATATTCTTAAGGTTAAATTAATCTAGCTAATTTAAATAACCTATTATAATAAAACACTTTCTTAATCCCCTTAATATAAATAGTATACTTACTAATAGCTAATTTAGCTAATAATAAAAAAAGCTTAAAAAGGTTATATAAACTTATACCTACCTTTTTACTAAAGACCTCTTTATAAAGCTAAGTAATAAAACAATCTTATAGTATCCCTTTCTTATTATTTATAATATTTAAGTTTTCTTTCTTAAATTATTTTATAAAGGCTAGCTATAATCTTTTATTAACTAAAGGTTTATTAGGAATCTCTTTAATCTATACTCTTTTTAGTATATTAATATTAATAGCTATATTAGTTAGGCTAGTATTTTGAATCCTTTCTAGGGTTATTACTTTAGTTATAAGCTATAGCTCTTTTAATAGTACTTTAGTAGGTATAAGCCTTTATTACTTAGGTCTATAAAGCAAAAGATTTAATTACTTAGTAATATTATTAAAGACTTTCTTTTTATTAATTAATATAATTTAATAGTCTATAGGGATATCCTTATACTTTAGCACTTAATTTATAAGGTAGTTAATAGTATAATCTTTAAAATACTAAACCTAAAAGATAGTTAAATAATAAGTATAACTCTCTATATTAAGGAATAAGTTATAAAGTATAAAGAGAATTTAGTATTTTAGTAAATTATCTTTAATTATAAGAATTTAAGCTTAGGAGTTATATTATATAAACCTAACCTTTTAATTATATTTTAAGAAGTTATAATAATTAGAGTAATAGCCTTCTTTATTATAGTAAAAGTAGTAATTAAACTAATATTTATAGGCACTAAAGATATTTAAGTAAATATTAAGGTATTTCTATTGCTTATTAGCTTATATAGTATTATAAAATATAATATATAAAAAGCTTAGCCTTTTATTTATATAATGTAAGGGATTATATAGTTATACTTACCCTTAAAGCATAGTAATCTATAGTTTTTTTAGCTTCTTTACTAAGGTATTAATCTAGCTTTTATAGTTATTATTTTCTTTACTTTCTTAGAATATTAACTAAAATAAATTAACTAGTTTAACTCTTTTTATTTAGGTTTTATTAATAGTAAAAAGTGCTAGCTAAAGGACTTTCTTATAATTAATTAGTTAATTATTAAAGTAAGTATTAATAGTCTTAGCTAGGTTATAATTCTTAAGCTATAGGTATATCTTTATATAATTATTTAGCTTAGTTTATAGGGTCCTATAACTCTTATAAATAAATAATTCTTTACTAATTCCTTACTTATTTATAAAGCTAATAATAATTTAATTAAGAATAGCTTTATAAATATATATAAATTATACTAAAAGAGTCTTTTAGTTATTAAGGAATACTTTTAATATTAGTATTTAGTGCTGCTATAGCTATAAATAGGTATTAGAGAATATCTAAGGGCACTATATATTAAGCTTCTTAAGCTAATTTATTATACTCTTAGTTCTTTTTTAAAGAGTAGCTTAATACTAAAGAAGCAATGCTTCCTTAGCCTCCTCTTAAGTATATATAATTATAAAAATCTTAATATTCTTATAAAGCTTAAAGGTAACTTCTTTTTTAAGTATTTAATACTATTTATTATTAAGAAAACTAAGGGTATATATCTTTACTTTAAAGTTCTTTAAGAAGTTAGTAATATCTTTTTTTATTAAATTAATCTATACTATAGTTACTTTAAAGAGATATAAGAGCACTCTACCTACCTAGAGTTTCCCTAAGGAGCTTAGTAAAGACCTTTAAGTTAAGTCTTTTAATAGTATTAGTAAAAGTAGTTATAGTAGTAAAAGAAGGGTTTTTAATATAAAGTAGAACTAAACTTAGTTACTTTATACTAACTTAGTTAAAAAAAAAGAAAATAAGATTAATAATACCTACTTAAATTAATCTTTAAAGCTAATATTATTAAATATAGGTATAGGTAATAAGTAAATTAATTAATTAAAAGGCTTCTTCTTACTTATACTTTCTCCTTTATAAACCTAGCTATATTATTATTTAATAAGCTTAACTAAGTTACTATCCTTATTAACTCTATAGACTAAGACTAAAATTCTAATAAAAGTGCTTTAAGTTATAAATAAAATAATACTTATAATAAAGGTAACTATATAAAATCTAGTAAAACTAGGTATAATTAAATAACTTATAGTCTTATTTATTTTAGTAAGAGGGGGATTAGTATTCTAAGTAGGTTTTAGTAAGACCTTTAGCAAGCTCTTTTTTTTTTTAATAAGTTAGCTTTATAGCTCTATACTTTAAAAACTAATAACTTTAATTCTATTAAGTATAATTTTAGAGTAGGTAATTTCTTATACTAATTAAGTTTTAGACTATCTTTACGCTTCTAATTAAATAATTTAGAAGTTCTATAATAGTTTTTTTATAGTTTCTTATCTTAGTTTTATAAGTTTAGTTAGTTATAATAAGGTTTAACTCTAAATTATAGCCTTTAATTATATATTATTATCTCTATATAATAAAATAAATTATATAAAGGCTACTTAACTTACTCTGCCTAAGTAAAAAAACTATTTATAATAGGGGAAAAAAATATATACTATATACCTAAAAGTAAAGAGCATACATATAACTAAAGCTATCCCTATTATATTCTAGATTTCTTATATATATAAATTTAGCTCTAAGTTATTAAGACTATATAAAAGAGGGATAATTAAATAGCTCTTTATTTAATTAAATAGTTTAAGTTATTAAAGACTAAAATAATAATATCTTTAAAATAAAATATAAATAATTATACTATAGTAGTAACTAAAATTATAATAATTAATAGTATTATAGTAATAGGTGCTTCTATACCTATACCCTAGAAAAGAAAAACAGGAAATAAATAGGTTTTCTAACTATTTAAGGGCTTAGAACCTATTTATATCTTTTAATTAGATGGTTTAACTACACTGTGCCAAGGTCTCACTCCTTTAGCCGCCACGATGCCTTCTTCTAAATGACCGCGGACCAAATCCCTTCTCCCGCGACACACTAGCTAAACTTAAATAATATTATAAGAGAGTATATAGTGTAAAATAGAAATTAAACTAGGTAAGTAGAGGTATAGTAATAATATAGATTACCCTTAGGGGTAGTTTATAAGTTATAGTAAGTTACTTTAAGCGCTTAGCCTATTTTCTATACTAATTCTTAGCTAATTTCCTTAGGTTACTACCTTTTTACTTAAAACCTTCCTTTAACTTCTATGCTTTTATAGTAGTAGCTATATTAGCTAATAGCTAGCTATTATTAAACTAATTATTAGCTATTTATTAGTTATATAATAAAAAAAGAAAGAAATACTATGTTTACTCTTTTTTTTTTATTTTTAAGCTCTTTCTTTCTTTCTTTCTTTTTTATTTATTACTTTTATTATAAGTATACCTTTATTCCTATTTTTATAGTAGTACTGCCCTATTACTACCCTAAACTAACTATAGTATTATTAAAAATACTGCCTACTTTTATAATAAAATTAATTCTTATACTTAGGGTAAGTATTAATTCCTTTTTAATATATTATTATTATTAACCCTAATATAGCTAGGCTAATTATAAGCCTAGCCCTATAACGCTTACCTAATATAAGCTAAAAACATTAAAAAATAATATTATAGTATTAAAGGTTAATACTCTTTTTTAATCTATATTACTTTTATTATTAATTTAAGTAAGTACTAATAGTATATACTTTAAGTATATAAAAGTAAAAAAGACTTATTTAGATATAAGTATTATATTCTTTATTTATATTAATAGCTAGGTAGTAGCTAATTAGTTTTATAGCTAAATTTAAATATTATATTATACTAAAAGGCTATTAAATAAGTTATAAATATATAAAACCTTTATACCTTTAGGGAGTTTATTAATATAAGTATAAGGTAATTAATATATAGTTTTACTATAATACTAATATAATACTAATATATAGCTAAGCTATAAAATATAATACTACTTAAAAAGAGGTAGTTTAACTTATAAAGTAAGTAGGCTTATTTACTAATATAATAATATAAGTTAGTAGTAGTATTACTATAGCCTTAGCCTTAACCTTAGTTAAAGGTAAGCTATTATTATAGACTTACTATATTATTAATATACTAAAGAAACTAAATAATATTTTATAGAATAGGCTTATTATAGTTATTATATAAAGCTATATAAAAAAGGTAATAAAAAAAAAGAAAAAGGTAAAGAAGAAAAAGAGAGGGGTAAAGAAAAGAAAGGGAGAGCTAGGGGCTAAGGGAGTATAAGCTTAAGGCTAGTATAGGTATACTATACTTATTTTTTATTTTTTTAGCTATTATATTTATTTTTTTTAAAAAATAAGTTATATATTTAAATAGTCTATATTAGCTATAATATTTTTATAGCTTCTTACTGCCTTTATACCTATATTATACTAGGTATTATATAGTATTATATCTTTAATATCCTTAGTCTATTAATTTTATAAGATTTTTATAAGCTAAAACTAAAGAATATACTTTATTAATATAAGCTACTTAATAAGTATAGTTATTAGTTTATTATTCTCTAAAGCCTCTTTAACTTTATACTAGTTTTATACTAAGTATATATTTATATTAATAAAGTAAAAATAATTAAAATATTTATAAAATAGTAAAATATAATAGTAGTTTTTATTATTAGCTTAGTAGCTATATATTAATAATTCTACCTTAGGAATATATTAGCTAAAGAGAAAAGCATTAAGTTTAATTTATTTTATATATATTTATATAAGTACTATAGATTTATACTTAGTTAGGCTTAAGTAAAAGTAAATTACTTTAATAATAAAAGTAAAGCTAAGGTTAAGCTTTATTATTATATAATTTATAGTAATTTAGTATACCTATATAATAGCTTACTTTTAATACTAATAGTTTTTTTATTTTAAAGTAAGCACTTTAGTTAAAAAGGGCTTTAATAAATAGTTATAAGGTTAGTTTAAAAATAATATATAGTTTAAATAGTTATTTAGGTATAATAGGTAGTTATACCCTTAGTATATTAGTTTATATTTAAGTTAAGCTACTATTATAGTATAAGTACTATAAATATACTTAACTATTTTATTAGCTTTTATTTATTAATAAAAGTAAAGTAAATAGTAGTTAAGGTAAAGGTTAATTAAAGCTATAGCTACCTTAGTTTTAACTAGGGTATATAGTATAGCCTTAAATATATTAATTACTATTCTTAAGCACTTAGTTTACTTAAAAATAAATACTTTAGCTATACTCTTTACTTTACTACTAACTTTAGTAAAAGTATAGTATAATTTTATACTATATATAATTATACTTTAAGTAACCTATATATATAAGAGTTATATATTATATAATAAATATCCCTAGGTTAAAGCTTTTAGTAATATAAGTATAAGCTACTATTATACTAGTTTTAACTTAACCTAACTTTAATATACTTTTAAGTAAAGCTTATAATAAACCTATACCTTAAAAAAGTAAGTAAATTAAACTAGTTATATTATATTAGTATTAAGTTAAACTAATAATATAATTATAATACACTACTTAATAAAGTATATAAGTTTACTTTTCCTTAAATTAAACTTAAAACTTAATTTTTAAAACTATTCTTAGTAAATTACTTAAGTAGCCTTAAGGCAATTCTATATCTTCTTTATTATATACCTATATATAAGTATATTTATATTATTAAAGAAGCCTATAATAAATATAAAATATACTACTTAAAGCTTAATATATAAAGAAGTAATATAAAGTAAGGAAAAAATAAAAGAAATTAAAGACCTTTATAATATATTTATAGTTATAAGTAGAGGGCTTATAGATTTACTATTAAAATAAAGGTTAGTAATATATTTAGTAATAAAAAAGTAAGTCTATATTATTATTTACTTAAAGATCCTAATAGCTATAAAGCTATAAGTTAGTCTTTTATAGTAAATAGTATTAAAGGCTATTAATATATTTAGTTAAAGTAGTAATATAATACTACTATAGTGCTATACTATATATACTAATTCTATTTAAATACTTAATATAACTTTTATTAATTTATTTACTTTATTACTTATTTATAGGTTAGGTAGTATACTACTTAATTTACCTATAAAGGTAAGCTAACTTATTATTATTACCTTTATTACTTTATTAATAACACTAAAAAGTAAAATAAAGTACTAAGCCTTTACTCTTTATTACTTTATTAAAGTTTTACTTAGCTTATAAAAAATAATAACTTTTACTTATTAAAATAAAGCTAGGTAGTAGCTAATATAGTAATATATATTAAGTAAGTAAGTAAAGGTTTTAGCTAGTAACTTATTATATACTTTAAGGTAATTAGCTAAAAGTTTATTTAATTTTAATATTTTCTAGCTAGCTAGGCTTTTAATAATACTATAATTATTATTAACATTAAAGTAATCTTTTAATAGAAATATTATAGTATTAAGGTAGTTATTAAGATTTTTTAATATATTATTAAGTTAGGCTTAAAAAAAAGAAAAGAAATAGTTAGTTAATATAGCTACTTTCTTTTAATATAATTTAATAATTATAGTATTTATACTTTTACTTTAAATAAAAGTAAGGATTTATTATTATTTTTATAGTAGTTTACTATAAAGCTATACCTAATATTTAAGTTTTTATAGGCTTTTTTTATAAATAGTAGTTACTTTAATAGTAAAGTATTAAGTACTATACCTTTTATTACTAATAGTTTAGTATTATATTTAAGCTATATTAATAGTAAGTTATTAGTTCTCTTTAGTATAGAATATTTACTACTATTATAATACTCTCTTAGTATTTTAAGTAGTTTTTTTAATATAATAATTTTACTATAGGTTTAGCTTAAAACTACCTTAAAGTTCCCTTAAAACTACTAAATTTATAATAAATTAAAGCTTAGCTATTATTTATTTTATATAGCTATTAATTTCTATAAGTATTTAAAGTAAGGGCTTAGTAAGGTTATAGTAAAATTATATTATTATTTTAGCTACTATAAGGTTATTTTCTATATATAGCTATTTAAAATAAAGTAAGTAGTTATTATATAGCTTTAAGCTAGTTTTAATATAAATAAGCTATAGAATATAGTTAAATTTAATAAGGTTTAGTCTCTTTATAAATTTAGCTTTTATATTATAAGTAACTTAAGTATAGTTAATAATACTATTCCTTTTACTTTATATTTTTTAAGTTACTTTACTTTATAGTATTATAAGTTTAAGCTATTATTATATTATTAATATAAGAAATATATTACTTTTTATTAAGGTTTAGCTATAATAGTTTTAAAGTAAGTAATATTAATTAAAGTTTTTTATAAAAACACTATAGTTTAAAGGTAAGGCTATTATAAAGTTAATAAAAGGTAATATTTAATTAGGTTTATAGGTTAGGGAATATATTAAGTAAATATAGTATTCTATTAATATTATTAAGTATTAATCCTTACTTATATATATTAACTATACCTTAGGCTTATATTAATAGTTTATATAAATTATAATATAATTACTTTAAGTAGTAAGTTAAAAGTAGCTAAGGCTAAGGTTAAGTAGTTTACTATTTATAGTTTTTAGCTTCTATATTACTATTATATTAGCTTTAAGTTAAGACTTTAGTATTAAATATATTAGGTAGGTTTTTTTTATATATTTTAATATATAACCTTTATTATATACTTTATATAATATATTAAGTTAGGCTTAGCTTATTTAATGCTATAGTAGCTATAGGTTATTAACTTAAAAAGGCTTTTATAATAATATATAAGCACTATATTAATTTTAATTTAATATTAAAAAGGTAGGTATATAGTTTACTTACTTACTTTTATAGTAAAGCCTTTTATAATAGTAAGTTACTTATATTTTTTTTTAGCTATAGCTAAATACCTTTATTTAGCTATTTTTCTTTAGTATAAAAGGTTTAGTAAAGGCTAAGGACTATACTAAGTATATAGTATATATATAGTTTTATTATTTATTTATAATATTATATATATAAAACTATATAAAGTAAGGTTCTAAGTAGTTAATATAGTGTTTCTATATAGCTCCTAATAGCACTAAGTATAATTATTTACCCTCCTTATATTAACTAAATATATAATAGCTATACTATAAAAGTAATATATAGTATATAGCTATATAGCTAAATTTAAAGCACTTAAAGTATTATTAAGAATAAATAGTATTATTATAAGGCTTAGCTTTAAATATCTTAGCTTTATAAATAATTTTAGTATAATATAGCTTATTTACTATATTCACTTAATTAATAGTAATAATTAAAGGGGATTAGGTTATAATACTATATAGCTTTTATACTAAAACCTTTACTAAGCCTTATTTATTAACTATAATTATATTTTAAAGAATATTTTTTTTTTTAGTTTTATATATAATATATAAAAAAGCCCTTAATAATAATACTAAATATATATTAGTTTAGTATTACTTTTAGTTTAAAAGTAATGCTAACTTAAGCTATATTATTAGTATAAGGCTTTATTATATTTTAAAATATAATTATAGTATTACTACTATAAAGGTAATATATTATTATAGTAGTATTAGTACTAATAGCTTAGTTAATAGCTATAATAGTTTCTTTAAGTAAGTAGTTTTATATAGCTTTAGCTATTATACTATTTTTAATAATAGTTTTATAGTAAATATAAGGTAGTATTATTATTATTATAGCTTAAATTTATTAAATAAGTAGTTAAGTAATGCCTTTAGTAATAATATTAGCTTAGCTTAAAGCTATTATATTCTTAGTATTAATAGCTTTTTTTATTATTTATTTAATAACTTCTTTTAAGTTTTTAATTATAATAAGCTTATTAAGTAATAATAAAGTTAATTTTATTAATATTTTAGTATAAGTTTAAGGTATAAAGAGGCTATATTAAGTATATATTAAGGCTATATTATTAATATAAAGAATAATATTTTATATACTTTTTAGTACTATAGCTAATATAAGTTTAGCTATTTTATTATATTTAATAGTAAAGTAGTTTAGTATTTACTTATATATAAATAGTAGTATAAAAGTAACTTAAAGTACTATTATTATAAAGCTACTTTATTTTATAAGTAAGTAATAATAGCTTTATATAAGGCTATAATTCTTATTATTAATATTTATTAGTATTACCTTATTTACTATATTTATATTTTAATACTAATACACTATTAAAGATAAAGTAAAATAGATATAGTAATTCTTTTTCTATACTCTTTAAGAGGTTTAGAGTTAGTTCTGCGTTGCTACTACGGTGCGGGCGAATTTGCAAAAAGTTTTGAATTTTAATATAATATAGCTTATTTACTATATTAATATTAATAACTATAATAATTAAAAGAGATTAAGTTATAATATTATATAGTTTTTATACTATAACTTTTATAAAACTCTATTTATTAGCTATAATTATATTTTAAAAAATATAATTCTTTTTTTAGTTCTATATATAGTATACTAAAAAGCCTTTAATAATAATATTAAATATATATTAATTTAGTATTACTTTTAGCTTAAAAGTAATACTAATTTAAGCTATATTATTAGTATAGGGTTTTATTATATTATAAAATATAATTATAATATTACTACTATAAAGGTAGTATATTACTATAGCTATATTAATACCTATAGCTTAATTAATAGCTATAATAATTTCTTTAAGTAAATAGTTTTATATTACTTTAGCTATAATATTACTTTTAATAATAATTTTATAATAAATATAAGGTAGTATTACTATTATTATAGCTTAAATTTATTAAATTAATATTTAAATAATATTTTTAATAATAATATTAGCTTAGCTTAAAGCTATAGTATTTTTAATATTAATAGCTTTTTTTATTACTTATTTAATTACTTTTTTTAGATTTTTAATTATAATAAGCTTATTAAATAATAATAAAGTTAATATTATTATTAGTATTTTAAAAAGAGTTTAAAGTATAAAAAGTTTATATTAAGCTTATATTAAAGCTATATTATTAATATAAAAAATAATATTTTATATACTTTTTAGTGCTATAATTAGTATAAGCTTAGTAATTTTATTATATTTAACTATAAAGTAGTTTAGTATTTACTTATATATAAATAATAATATAAAAGTAATTTAAAGCACTATTAATATAAAGCTACTATACTTTATAAAAAAATAATAATAGCTTTATATAAAGCTATAATTTTTACTATTAATATTTATTAGTATTACTTTATTTACTATACTTATACTTTAGTATTAATATATTATTAAAGATAAGGTAAAATAAATATAGTAATTCTTTTTCTATACTTTTTAAGAGGCTTAGAGTTAGTTCTACGTTGCTACTGCAGTGCAGGCGAAATCACAAAAAGTTTTTTAGTTATTAATAAAAGCAATAAATAAAGAAGGAAGAAAAAAAAAGGTTAAAATTAAGGGGAAAAAGGGTATATATATCTCTCTTTTTTTATTATATAACTAATAGTTAGCTAATAGTTATTTTAATAATAGCTAGCTACTAGCTAGTATAACTAATACTATAAAGATATAAAAGCTAAAAAAAGGTTTTAAGTAAAGAGATAGTAACTTAAAGGAATTAATTAAAAACTAATATAAAAAATAAACTAAATGCTTAAAGTAACTTACTATAATATATAAACTACCCCTAACGGTATCCTATAGCATTATAATGCCTTTACTAATTTACTTTACTTTCTATTCTATACTATACACTCTTCTATAATACTAATTAAGTTTAGCTAATAGTATATTACTTTCTATAGTTAAAACTAATATAGAGTAACTATAGCTTTACTATAGAACCTAAATAAAGGCTATATATAGGTTTTCCCCCCTATACTAAGGTTTTTTCTATATAGTCTAAGTAGCAGTAGTACTAGAATTAGGCTAACAGCCTAACTAGTGTATTAATAATAATAAAGCTACTTTAAAGATATATACTTATTTTTTAAAGTAAAAAATATTTTAGTTTTACAAGTCTTCTTAAAAGTTGTTAATAAGCTCTTTTTTAGTTTACTTTTATAACTTATAGTAATTAATAATATATATAATTTAGTTATTAAAGGCTAGTATTATTATATTATTAAGGTTAGGGTTTTTATACATTTCTTTTTAATTTAATAAAATAATATTATTAAATAAGTAAAGCTACTTTAAAAGGGAGTCTTTTAATAAGTAAATTAAACTAATAACTAATAATGCCTTATTATTATTATAAATTCTTTCCTATATTTCTTATTAAATAGTATTATTAAAAGTTAATAAAGCTATAGTTATTTCTCTAGTAGCTTTAGTCGCTAAATTTTTAAAGGTATTTCTTTTATTTATTTTTAAAGGAGGTTTTTACCTTTAAAATATAGTTTTTTATTAAAAAGGAATAAATATTAGTATTTACTGAACTGCAAGGGCTTTCTTTATTAAAGTTTAACTTTATTAATTATAATAGAGTTTTCTTCTGTAGTATAGTAATAGGGGTTTTAAATACCTTAAAAGCTATCTCTTTTTTTATAGTTAAACCTAGTAAATCTATAGTTATTACTAACTACTAATTAGTATTCGAAATAACCTAAGAAAGGGAGAATAAATACTAAAATATATATATTATAAAAATAATATAAAAAAAGTGTATTCTTAATAATTCTTCTAAGCTAAGAGCTAAGCTTATAAAGTAAGGAAAAAGGTAGTGTTATAGCTATATATATAGTTAGTAGTGTAGCTAATTAAACCGCATACATTGTTATAGCGGAGCCACCTAGTCACCTACACACGCTGCACCTAGCGTTTTGTCTGTACCAAGGTTTTGCCGTTAAGAGCAATTCCAACAATTATTTTTAATTTAAAATTATTATTTATTTATATTATATTATTAATAGAGAACTTTATCATATTTTAAAATATATTAATCATATTATTACTTTAAAATTAATATATTATTATGAGAATATTAGTAATAATAGCTTAATTAATAGCTATAATAATTTCTTCAAATATATAATTTTATATTATTTTAATTATAATAATACTTTTAACAATAAATTTATAAGAAATATAAAATATTATAATTATTATAATTATTATTATTATTATCATCATTATTATTATATAAATTTATTAAATAGAAAATTAAATACTTTTTTAATAATAATATTAATTTAGCTTAAAACTGTAGTATTTTAAGTATTGATAACTTTTTAATAATATATTTAACTATTTTTTTTAAGTTTTAAATTACAATAAGTTTAATAAATAATAATAAAGTTAATATTATTAATATTTTAATTAAGATCTAAAGCATCAAAAAGCTATATTAAATATAGATTAAAGTTATATAATTTATATAAAAAATAATATTATATATATTTTTTAATATTATAATTAATATAAGTTTAGCTATTTTATTATATTTAATTATAAAGTAATTCAATATTTATTTATATATAAATAATAGTATAAAAATAATTTTATATAATATTAATATAAAACTACTTTATTTTATATAAAGCTATAACTTTTATTATTAATATTTATTAATATTACTTTATTTTTTATATTTATACTTTAATATTCTTATTATTATTATTTATTACGCTAGGAGGCCGGTGAGGCCTCTATCTAGTACTCCTGCTTTCTAAATTATATAGGAAAAACCCTAGAATAGGGGGGAAAACCTATATATATTGTTTTATTCTCTACTTACCTAGGCCTATATAGAGCCTATAATAGTTTTTATTATAAAATATAAGTGCACTATTTACTAAGCTATATAGCTATAGTTACTAAGAAAAGTAAATATAGCTAGTTTAAGTTTAAAGGAGAGAGTAAGTTTAGTTTAAGGTAAGGTTAAGGCTAGAATAGTTTTAAAGTAGTAGTAGTAGGTAAAAGTTATAATATTATAGTTAAGGAGTTATAATATATATATATAAAAGTAGTAATATAGTAATAGTGTATAGTTTTATAAATAAGTAATAGTAGTTTTAAGGCTAAAATAAGCTAATATTAAAGCTAAATAGGGCTAAAGGGGTATTAAAGGTTACTTAATATATTATATTAATATAACTTAATATAATATAGCTATAATACTAGCTAACCTTATATATTTATACTATAGTAAGGATATACTTTATAGGAGAGGGTAGTTAGGTATTATTAATATTTATATTATTACTAAGGAGGTATTAATATAGGTTTAAATATTTTAGTAAAAAATTACTTTAATAGTTATAATAGCTAGCTAATAGCTATATAGCTAAGTTAGTAGTTATATAAAAGGGGGTTAGTAATAACTATAAAAAGGGAATAGTTTCTTTATATCTTTTTCTCTTTTCTTTTTTTTATTATAATTAAAGCTTTTAAGGTAAGTTATTCCCTTCTTAATACTTTAGTAAGGGTAGCTTAATATACTCTTTACTAAGTAGTATTAGGTTTAGTTTAATTTTACTAACCCTAGCCTAAATACTAAATAAAAAAAAGAAAATATAACTAATAAGTATATAATTTAAGTTTAACTTAGGGGCACTACTAACTTATTAAGGTAGAGTATAATTAAGGTATAGCCTTATAAACCTTATATTACCTATATAGGTATTATTAGTTATTTAAATAGAAATTAAAAAGGTATATCTTTACCTTAGGGTTAATATAGGTTTAGTGTTAATATAATATAAATATCTTTAGAGCCTACTATAAGTATACTTATTAGAGTAAAACTTATCCTAAAGTAAGTAGTAGTAATATATTTAATTAGGGGTAATATAGAGTCTAACTAGGCCTATAGCTAGCTTATATTAATTTATATTAATAAAAGGTAAAGAAGCTTCTTTAAATATAAAGAGATTATTTTAATGCTATTACTAATACTATTAATAAAAATAATAATCCTAATTCCCTAATAAATATAAGTCTCCTTTAATATAGGGCTATAGGTACTAATATAATATAAGCTAGTTATAATAACCTTTAAAAAAAGATAGTATAGCTTATAAAGTAAAATAGTAAAGAGAAAGTAGTAAGTTAAGCCTTTAGTAGGGCTAGTTTAACTATACTTTTTAAGTAAAAGTGCCTAGGTTATTTAAATTATATTATAACTATATTAGAGAAGTAGGTAAAGTAGAAGGTAGTATAGAGGCAATATAGGTTTAGATATTAAGCTAGTATTTTATTTATTTCTATTTTATTTTTAGTAAAGATAAATAAAAGGCTATTTATAGTAGGCCTATTATAGCTCTATATAGAGGGTATAGCTATCTTTAGTAAATATATACTATTATTATAATATTTATTAGTAGATATTTATAGTATTTATAGTTATATTAATAGGTAAGTATATTAAAGCTAACTTAAATTCCCTATAGTGCTTTAGTTATATAGCATTAAGAGTTTTATTTTCTTAAGAAGCTTATAGTTAATTAGCTAGTATAAAGTAAAGGATTTATTTAGTTTAAAGAAGCTATTATATAAAGTAGTAAGCTAAAGGGCCCTAGTTAAAGGCTAAGTAAATATTATAGTGGTTATATATTAGGGGTATATTAGGTTTATAAGGGTAGAGATAGTTATAGTTTAGGTAGTTAAGGATAATATAATAGTAATCTTTTATATTATTCTAATATTAATAAGTTAAAGAGTTTACCTTAAGTATATATTAAGTATAAAGAAATACTTTAAGGCTAATCTTTTTAGTATATATTTAAATAAAGGTAGCTAACTTATATTTTATAAAGTAGTTATATAGCTATATAGTTTTATAAGTAGTATAAAAGTTAGGCTTATATTTAGTTACTATAGTATAGGTAGCTTAAATCTAGTTAGCTATTTTATTAGCTTTAATTTTATTATAGTAGTAATAAGTATAATAGTTTAGGTAAAGATTAACTAAAGGGATAGCTACCTTAGTTTTAACTAGGGCTTATAGTATAGCTTTATAGGCCTTAGTTATAGTTTATAAGCATTTAAGCTATTCCTTAGTAAATTCCTTTATAATACCCTTAGCTATACTACTATAGCTTATTAGAGTATAGTATATACCTATACTATAAGTAACTAAACTTTAAATTACCTATATATATAATAAGTATATATTATAAAGGGGGCACCCCTAGGTTAATACTATAAGGGCTATAAGGGTTAGCTATTACTAAGTAAGCTTTTTTATAACCTTTTTACTATACTCTTTTTAGTAAAGCTTATAGTAAATTTATATACTTAGAAACTAAGTAAACTAAACTAGCTAAATTATAATAATGCTAAGTTAAACTAATATTATAATAGTATAGTAATAGTATATAAAGTATAAACGTTTGCTTTTTTATAGGTTAAACTTAAGGCTAAATTTATAGAACTATAGCTAGTAGATTCCCTAAGTATATTTAAGGTAGGTTTAAGTTTTCTTTAGTATATAGCTAAAGGTAAGGATATTTATATTATTTAAGAATCTAATAATAAGGGTATAGTTTACTTTATATAATTAGGTATAAAGGGGGGTTATATATAATAAAAAGAGAATTAAAGAGATTAGGGATTCTTATAGAAGCCTAGTAATTATAGGTAAAGTACTTATTAATTAACTATTAAAGTAAAGAAAAGCACTATACTTAAAGATAAAGGCTTAGGTTTATATTACTATTTAGTTAGAGATACCTAGGGATATTATAATATAAAGAAGGTAGTAGTAGTAAATAGTGTTAAACACTACTAAAATATTTAGCTAAAGAAGTAATATAATTCTACCTAAGCTTTATATTATATATACTACCTTTATAAGGATACTAAGAGTGTCTTTAGTAAATCTATTTACTTTATTACTTATTTATAGGTTAGGTAAAGTGCTTCCTTTCTTAGTAGTATATATAATCTAACTTATAACTACTACTTTTAAAACCTTACTTATAATACTTAAAAGGAATATAGGTTATTAAGCATTAATATATTATATTTTTATAGAGAGTTTCCCTAGTTTATAAAGAACTATAACCTTTACTTTCTAAAATAAGGCTAAATAGTATTTAACTTAGTAGTAGGTATTAAGGAGGTATATAAGTACTTTAGCTAAGAGGTAGCTATAGGCTTTTAAGAATTTTACTAAAAGCCTATTAAGTTTAGGTGCTTTCTAGCTAGCTAGGTTCTTAATAATAGTAATAATCTTATCCTTATTAAATTCTTTAAAAGTAGAGAATAGTATAATATTAAGTTAAGCTTTTAGTAATTCTAATATATTATTTATATAGGCTATTAAAGGGGGGAAGAAGTAGTTAGTAAGTGCTATTACTTTTTTACTATAAAAGTTAATAGTAGCTATTTTATTATATTTATAATAAAAAAGTATTAAAATCTAAAGAGAGTTAGGGGGAAGGCTATTATAAAGGTAGGCTTAGTGTTTAAGTTTCTATAAGGTAGTGTTATTAGTAGTTATAAACTTTACTAAATACTACTATATACTTTTTTTTTCTTTTTAAATAATATAAGCTTATATTACCTTTATATTAAATATAGCTTACTAGTTAGTATTTATATAATTAGCTTACTAATATCTTTAAGCTTATTTAATATTCCTTATAGCTTTCTTAACTTTAGTATTTTACTAAGATTACCTATAAAGGCTACTATAAAGGTAGTGTAGGGTTATAAGCTATATAATTAACTTAAGTTTAAATATAATCTATTTAGTAAAGGTTTTTATATTAGCTATTATATTAAATAGTTCCTTTAAGGCTTTATATTAAAATTAATACTTAGCTTCCTTAGTAGTTATATTAATATTTATTTCCTTTTAGTAGTATTAAAAAGTTTTATTATTTATATAGTTTATATTAGTAATAATATAAATAAGTTATAAAATTTAATTAAATTTAAATAAGTTTAGTTTATTTAGAAAGTTAATAAGAAGGTTAAGGGTTAACTAAGTATAGTTAATAGTATTACTTTATTTCCTTAAAAAATACTAAATTATCTCTCTTTAAAGTATAGTAAGTTTAAAGCACTACTAAGTTATAAGTATAAATAGTATATTATAGCTAGGGGAGGTATATTTATATATATTTTAAAGGGGGTAATAAAGATTAAAGTCCTTTATAAATATACTATAGTTTTATATTAAAAGCACTATAAGGTTTTTAAAGGGGGTAGTTTAGTTTTATTTATAGGTAAAAGAATATATTAAATATATATTAGTAGTATAAAAAGTAACTAAGCATTAGTTATTACTAATATATATTAACTATAACTTAGGTTTATAGCAGTAGTAAATATATATAGCTATATAGCCTCTCTATATAATAAGCTGATAATAGCTTAAGCTTAAGGCTAAAGGGGGTTAGTTATTACTATATAGTTCTTATATTATAATTATATTAGTTTTAGGTTAAAAGCCTAGTATAGTATAAATAAAATATAATTTTATTTATATATTCTAATATATAATCTCTATTATTTAAGTGTAATAGGGGTAGTCTATAAGGTAGAGCCTATTAAGCCCTTAATAGGTTTTAATTAAAGCTATAGATAGTTATTTAAGGCTCCTTATAGTTATAAAAGGGGTGCTATAGAGTATAGTTATAATTTTAAAAGGTAGGTTTAGCTACTTACTAAGTACTTAATATACTTCTAAGGGGAAGCTTTATAAAAAAATAAGCTACTAGCCCTTTAATAATATCCTTAAGCACTAACTTTAGTTTATTTATTAGTATTAAAATTAGCTAAAATAGTAAATATACTAAGTTAGTTTAAGTAAGTAGTTCTTACCTTAGCTTATTACTTACTTATAATAGTATAGAGTTAAAACTATACTAAGTGCCCCTTAGAATAATTAAGGTATTATTTATATATTTTACCTAAAAGGGCTAGGTATACCTACTTACCCTTAGTATACTTATTAGCTATATAGTAGCTATAATATAGAGGCATTATATAATATATAGTAATATAGCTAAACTTATAGTAATTATAGCACTGCTTAGGGTAAAGAGCATTATTATATAGTTTAGCTTTAAAGATTCTTACTTTATAAATAACTCTAATATAGTATAAGTAATTAGCTACCTTAACTCTATTTATACTAATAATTAAAGAGGTATATAAGGAGGTTTTATATAGCTTTTAAACTATTACTTAGGTGATACTACTATTATTAAAGGCTATAAGGGTTTAAATAATATTATTATATAACTTATTTTATATATAAATAATAAGAAAGCTATAAATAATAATACTAAAGATATATTAGCTTAGAGTTACCTTTAGGCTTAATATAATTTAAACCTAAAAGGTATTATTAATTTAGGGCTTTATAGTATTCTTAAATATAACTATAATGTTACTACTATAAAGGTAATACACTATTATAGTAGAATTAGCACTAATTATATAATTAATAGCTATAATAATTTCTTTTAAAGAGTAAGATTTAACTATTTTATTAATAAAAGGGCCTTTAACTAAGGCTTTATAATAAACCTAAGGTAAAACTATAAGGGTAATTAGGTTATTTAGGGTATAATTCTAAAGGCTAATTCTATTTACTTAGGTAGTAATAAATACTTAAGTTAGGCCTAAGGCAGTCCCTAGCTAAAGGGCTTTTTTAACTACTTATTTAATTATTTCTTTAAGGTTTTTTATTATAACTATTACACTAATAGTGTTAAAGGCAGTATTATTATATAGCCTATATTAAGTATATATTATTTTTATATTAACTATATAAAGAATAATATTCTATACTTTTTCTAGTAATTCTAAGGGAATAAGCTTAGTAGTTTAAATAAATTCTTTTTATAAATAGGTTAAAACTTCTTCCCTTACTCTTTCCCTAGCTACTTTAGTAATAAAATTAACTTAGGTATTAGGTATAAAGCTACCTTATCTTATAAGTAGGTAGTAGTAACTCTATATAAGTTCTCTATTCCTATTATTAATATCTATTAGTATTACACTATCTACTATACTTACGCTTTAGAACTAATACACTATTAATATAAAGGGTAAATAAATATTATAAAACTTTTTATTAGCTTTTTAAGAGGTTTAAAGTCGATTCCGCGGCGCTGTTACGGTGCGGGCGAATTCGCAAAAGTTTTTTCCTTTATTTTTATATACTTTAATATTCATATATTATTATAAATTAAGTTAAAGAAATATAGTAATTTATTTTCTATACTTTTTAAGATATTTAGAGTTAGTTCTACATTACTACTATAGTGTAGGTAGATTTACAAAAATTTTTTGTTTCTTTTATAAGTAAATCTAATTATTAAAGATTATAGAGGTGGGTGCTATAGAGCATAGCTTACTAAGGTATTAGGCTTAGTAAGTATGCACGTATAGATTCACTGCTCTATAGAGTAGAGCACTATAGCAAGCCATAGTTTACTATATCTTATAAAAAATAGAAGCTTTTATATTACTTTTAGCACTATTTAATTTGCTAAAAATTCCTAATAATGATATCTAATAAAATATATTTTATATCTTACTTTATAGGTATATATAGCTAATAAGCGTAATTTTAATAGTATATATAGTTAGTAGCTATAAAGGGGCTTTTTACTTCTTTTTCTTATATACTTACTAATTTTATTAGTAAATTTTAGTTACTAGCTAGGCTTTTTAAGCTACCTTTTATTTTTTATAAAATTTATATATATAAAAAAATAAAAAAATAAACGTATAACTATATAAATTAGCTACTAATATACTTACTATTAATTAACTTAGTAAAACTTAATATATAATACTTAAATAAAAAACTATATAAAAAAACTTTTTGCGAATTTGCCTGCACTGCAGTAGCGACGTAGAACCGACTCTAAACCTCTTAAAAAGTATAGAAAAAGAATTACTATATCTGTTTTACCTTATCTTTAATAATATATTAGTATTAAAGTATAGGTATAGTAAATAAGGTAATACTAATAAATATTAATAATAAAAATTATAGCCTTATATAAAGCTATTATTATTTTTTTATAAAGTAAGGTAGCTTTATATTAATAATGCCTTAAGTTATTTTTATACTATTATTTATATATAAGTAAATACTAAACTACTTTATAGTTAAATATAATAAAATTACTAAGCTTATACTAACTATAGCACTAA
Organism: Claviceps pusilla; assembly: GCA_018360225.1. NCBI lineage: Eukaryota > Fungi > Ascomycota > Sordariomycetes > Hypocreales > Clavicipitaceae > Claviceps > Claviceps pusilla. The sequence continues at coordinate 12,505 of SRPW01000121.1, read as the reverse complement.
AGAGTATATAGAATATTATCTTTTATATTAATAATATAGCTTTAATATAAACTTAATATAGACTTTTTATACCCTAAACCCTTTATAAAATACTAATAATAATATTAACCTTATTATTACTTAATAAGCTTATTATAATTAAAAATCTAAAAAAAATAGTTAAATAAGTAGTAAAAAAAGCTATTAATACTAAGAATATTATAGCTTTAAGCTAAGCTAGTATTATTATTAAAAATACTATTTAAATATTAATTTAGTAAATCTATATTATAATAATAATAATACTACCTTATATTTACTATAAAACTATTATTAAAGATAATACTATAGCTAAAGTAATATAGAATTATTTATTTAAAAAAACTATTATAGCTATTAATTAAGCTATAGATATTAATATAGCTATAGTAGTATACTACCTTTATAATAGTAATACTATAATTATATTTTATAATATAGTAAAACCCTATACTAATAATATAGCCTAAATTAATATTATTTTTAAGCTAAAAGTAATACTAAACTAATATATATTTAGTATTATTATTAAAGGCTTTTTAGTATACTATATATAAAACTAAGAAAAGAATTATATTCTTTAAAATATAATTATTACTAATAAATAGGGTTCTATAAAGATTATAGTATAGAAACTATATAATATTATAACTTAATCTCCCTTAATTATTATAATTAATAGTATTAATATAATAAATAAGCTATATTATATTAAAATTATTTATAAAGCTAAAATATTTAAAGCTAAACCTTATAATAATACTATTTACCTTTATTAATACTTTAAGTGCTTTAAATTTAGCTATATAGCTATATACTATATAATGCTCTTATAGTATAGCTACTATATATTTAGCTAGTATAAGGAGGGTAAGTAAACTTACTTAGCACTTTTAAAAGCTATATAGGAATGCTATATTAACTACTTAAATCCTTACTTAGTATAGTTTTATATATATATTATTATAAATAAATAATAAAACTATATATATACTATATACTTAGTATAGCCTCTAGCCTTTACTAAACCTTTTATACTAAAAAAAGATAGCTAAATAAAGGTATTTAGCTATAGCTAAAGATATAATGCTAGTAACTTATTATTATAAAAAGCTTTATTATAAAAGTAAATAGGTAAACTATATACCTATCTCTTTAAATTAAGATTAAAATTAATATAGTAATTATAAGCTACTATAAAGGCCTTCTTAAGCTAATAACCTATAGCTACTATAGCACTAAATAAGCTAAGCCTAACTTAATATATTATATAAAGTATATAATAAAAGTTATATACTAAAATATATAAAAAAAAACCTACTTTATATATTTAGTGCTAAAAACTTAATTTAAAGCTAATATAATAGTAATATAGAAACTAGAAACTATAAATAGTAAATTACTTAACCCTAGCCTTAGCTACTTTTAACTTACTATTTAGAGTAACTAAACTATAATTTATATAAACTATTAATATAAAGCTAAGGTATAGTTAATATATATAAGTAAGAATTAATACTTAATAATACTAGTAGAATACTATATTTATTTAATATACTTCCTTACTTATAAACCTAATTAAATATTACCTTTTCTTAACTTTATATTAGCCTTACTTTAAAACTATAGTATTTTTATTAATAACTTTAACTAATATTACTTACTTTAGAACTATTATAGCTAAACCTTAATAAAAAGTAATATACTCTTTATAATAGTAATATAATAGTAGCTTAATCTTATAATACTATAGAGTAAAGTAACTTAAAAAACTTAAGGTAAAAGGGATAGTATTATTAACTATATATAGGCTACTTATAATATAGAAGTTAAATTTCTAAAAAAACTAGACCTTATTAAATTTAATTATATACTATAGTTAATCTATATTAGCACTAGCCTAAAGCTAAGTAGTAACTATTTTTTTTATTTTAAGTAACTATATATAGAAAATAATTTTATAATAGCTAAGGTAGTAATATAATTTTACTATAACCTTACTAAACCTTTACTTTATATATTAATAAAAGTTAATAATTATATAAAATAAATAATAGCTAAGCTTTAAGTTATTATAAATCTAGTAGTTCTAAGGGAACCTTAAGGTAGCTTTAAGCTAAATTTATAGTAAAACTATTATACTAAAGAAGTTATTTAAAATATAAAAAGAGTATTAAAGTAATAGTAGACTTTCTATACTAAGGAAAACTAATAGCTTACTACTAATATAGCTTAAATATAAAGCTAAGTTATTAGTAATAAATAGTATAGTGCTTAGTGCTTTACTATTAAAGTAATAACTATATATTAAGAAAGCCTATAGAAACTTAAGTACTAAGTATAGCTTTATAGTAGGCTATTATTAAAATAATAGTAAATCCTAACCCTTATTTAAAGTAAGGAAATAAATACTATAATTACTAAATTATACTAAGAGAAAGTAGCTATACTAACTAATTATTTCTTCCCTTTCTTTTAGGCTTAATTAAATAATATACTAAAAAACCTTAATAACTACCTTAATATTATAATATTCTTAATAAAGAACTACTTTAATATTAATAAAATTTATAATATTATTATTATTGTTACTCTAGTTAGGCTTGTGAGCCCAATACTAATACCACTGCTACTTAAACTATATAGGAAAAACCCTAGTATAGGGAGGAAAACCTATATATAACCTTTTTCTATATTCCGCAGCAGAGCTATAGTAGCTCTACACTAGTTTTAATTATAAAAAGTAATGCACTACTAGCTAAACTTAACTAGCATTATAGGAGAGTATATAGTGTAAAATAGAAATTAGACTAGGTTAGTAAAGGTATAGTAATAATATAGATTACCTATAGGGGTAGTTTATAAGTTATAGTAAGTTACCTTAAGCGCTTAGCCTGTCTTTTATACTAGTCCCTAGCTAATTCCCTTAGGTTACTACCTTCTTACCTAAAACCTTTCTTTAGCTTCTATGCCTTTATAGCATTAGCTATATTAGCTAGTAGCTAGCTATTATTAAACTAATTATTAGCTATTTATTAGTTATATAATAAAAAAAGAAAGAAATACTATATTTACTCTTTTCTCTTTATTTTTAGGCTCTTTTTTTCTTTCCTCCTTCTTTATTTATTACTTTTATTATAAGTATACTCTTATTTCTCTTTTTATAGTAATACTACTCTATTACTGCTTTAAACTAATTATAGTATTATTAAAGATACTATCTACTCTTATAATAAAATTAATTATTATACTTAAGGTAAGTACTAGTCCCTTTCTAATACACTACTACTACTAACCTTTATATAGCTAAGCTAATTATAAGCCTAACCCTATAAAGCTTACTTAATATAAGCTAAAAATATTAAAAAATAATACTATAGCACTAAAGGTTAGTACCCCCTTCTAACCTATACTGCTTTTATTATTAATTTAAGTAGGTATTAGTAGTATATACTTTAAGTATATAAAAGTAAAAAAAACTTATTTAAGTATAAGTATTATATTTATTATCTATATTAGTAGCTAGGTAGTAGCTAATTAGTTCTATAGCTAAATTTAAATATTATATTATACTAAAAGGCTATTAAATAAGTTATAAATATATAGAATCTCTATACCTTTAGGGAGTTTATTAATATAAGTATAAGGCAGCTAAGATATAGTTTTATTATAATATTAATATAATACTAATATATAGCTAGGCTATAAAATATAATACTACTTAAAAAAAGGTAGTTTAACTTATATAGTAGGTAGGTTTATTTACTAATATAATAATATAGGTTAGTAGTAGTGTTATAATAGCTTTAGCCTTAACTTTAGTTAAAGGTAAGCTATTATTATAAACCTACTATATTACTAATATACTAAAGAAACTAAATAATATTCTATAGAATAGGCTTACTATAATTACTATATAAAGCTATATAAAGAAGGTAGTAAAGAGAAAGGAAAAGGTAAAGAAGAAAAAAAAGGAGGTAAAAAAGGAAAGAGGGGAGCTAGGGGCTAAGGGGGTATAGGCTTAGAGCTAGTATAGGTATACTATACTTATTTTTTATTTTCTTAACTACTATATTTATTTTTCTTTAAAAATAAATTATATATTCTAATAATTTATACTAGCTATAATATCTATATAGCTTTTTACTACCTTTATACTTATATTATACTAAGTACTATATAGTATTAAGTCCTTAATATCCTAAGCTTATTAATTTTATAAGCTTTTTATAAGCTAAAACTAAGGAATATACCCTATTAATATAAGCTACTTAGTAAGTATAGTTACTAGCTTATTATTCTTTAGAGCCTCTCTAACTTTATACTAGTTTTATACTAAGTATATACCTATATTAATAAAGTAAAAATAATTAAAATTTTTATAAAATAGTAAAATATAGTAGTAGTTTTTATTATTAGCTTAATAGCTATATATTAATAATTCTACCTTAGAAATATATTAGCTAAAAAAGAAGGCATTAAGTTTAATTTATTTTATATATATTTATATAAGTACTATAGATTTATATTTAGTTAGGCTTAAGTAAAGGTAAACTACTTTAGTAATAAAAGTAAAGCTAAGGTTAAGCTTTACTACTATATAGTTAATATTAATTTAGCATGCCTATATAGTAGCTCTCTCTTAGTGATAGTAATTCTTTTATTTTAAAGTAAGCACTTTAATTAGGGAGGGCTTTAGTAAGTAATTATAGGGTTAGTTTAAAAATAATATATAGTTTAGGTAGTTATTTAGGTATAGTAGGTAGCTATACCCTTAGTATATTAGTTTATATTTAAGTTAAGCTACTATTATAGTATAAATACTATAAATATACTTAGCTATCCTATTAGCTTTTATTTATTAGTAAAAGTAAAGTAAATAGTAGTTAAGGTAAAGGTTAATTAAAGCTATAGCTACCTTAGTTTTAACTAAAGTATATAGCATAGCTTTAAATATATTAATTACTATTCTTAAGTACTTAGTTTATTTAAAAATAAATACCTTAGCTATACTTTTTACTTTATTACTAACTTTAGTAGGGGTATAGTATAATTCTATATTATATATAATTATACTTTAAATAACCTATATATATAAGAGTTATATATTATATAATAAGTATCCCTAAGTTAAAGCTACTAGTAATATAAGTATAAGCTATTACTATACTTATTTTAACTTAACTTAACTTTAGTATACTTTTTAATAAAGCTTATAATAAACCTATACTTTAAGAAAGTAAATAGATTAAATTAGTTATATTATATTAGTTCTAAGTTAGATTAGTAATATAATTATAGTGTACTACTTAGTAAAGTATATAAGTTTACTCTTCCCTAAATTAAACTTAAGACTTAATTCTTAGAACTATTTTTAGTAAATTACTTAGGTAGCTTTAAGGTAAACCTATATCTCCTTTATTATATACTTATATATAAGTATATTTATATTATTAAAGAAGCTTATAATAAGTATAGAATATACTACCTAAAGCTTAGTATATAAAAGAGTAATATAAAGTAAAAAGAGAATAAAAGAGATTAAAGACCCTTATAGTATACCTATAATTATAAGTAAGGGGCTTATAAATTTATTATTAAAATAAAGGTTAGTAATATATTTAGTAGTAAAGAAGTAGGTTTATACTATTATTTATATAGAGATTCTAGTAGCTATAAAAGTATAAGTTAGTTTCTTATAGTAAATAGTATTAAAGGCTATTAATATATTTAGTTAAAGTAATAATATAATACTACTATAGTACTATACTATATATACTAACTCTATTAAAACACTTAGTATAACTTCTATTAATTTATTTACTTTATTACTTATTTATAGGTTAGGTAGTATACTATTTAATTTAGCTATAAGGGTAAGCTAACTTACTACTACTACCTTTATTACTTTATTAATAATACTAAAAAGTAAGATAAAGCGCTAGGCCTTTACTCTTTATTACTTTATTAAAGTCTTACCTAGCTTATAAAAAATAATAACTTTTACTTACTAAAATAAAGCTAGGTAGTAGCTAATATAGTAGTATATATTAAGTAGGTAGGTAAGGGTTTTAGCTAATAGTTTACTATATACTTTAAAGTAACTAGCTAAAAGTTTATTTAGTTTTAGTGCTTTTTAGCTAGCTAGGCTTTTAATAATACTATAGATTTTATTAGTATTAAAGTAGTTTTCTAATAGAAATATTATAGTATTAAGGTAGTTATTAAGATTTTTTAGTATATTATTAAGTTAAGCTTAAAAGAAAAGAAAGAAATAGTTAGTTAATATAGCTACTTTCTTTTAATATAACTTAATAGTTATAGCATTTATACCCTTACTTTAAATAAAAGTAAGGATTTATTACTATTTTAATAGTAGTTTACTATAAAGCTATACCTAGTATTTAAGTTTTTATAAGCTTTCTTTATAGGTAATAGCTAATTTAATAGTAAAGCGCTAAGCACTATACCTTTTATTACTAATAGTTTAGTATTATATTTAAGCTATATTAGTAGTAAGTTATTAGTTCTCCTTAGTATAAAATATTTATTACTATTATAATACTTTTTTAGTGTTTTAGGTAGCTTTTTTAGTATAATAGTTTTACTATAGGTTTAGCTTAGAACTGCTTTAGAGTTCCCTTAAAACTACTAAATTTATAATAAATTAAAGCTTAGCTATTATTTATTTTATATAGCTATTAATTTCTATAGGTATTTAAAGTAAGGGTTTAGTAAGGTTATAGTAGAACTATATTACTACCTTAGCTATTATAAGGTTATTTTCTATATATAGCTATTTAAAATAAAGTAGGTAGTTACTATATAGCCTTAGGCTAGTGCTAATATAAATAAGCTATAGAATATAGTTAGATCTAATAAGGTTTAGTTCCTTTATAAATTTAGCTTCTATATTATAAGTAACCTAAGTATAGTTAATAATACTATCCCTTTTACCTTATATTTTTTAAGTTACTTTACCCTATAGTATTATAAATTTAAGCTATTATTATATTACTAGTATAAGGAGTATATTACTTTTTATTAAGGTTTAGTTATAATAATTCTAAAGTAGGTAGTATTAATTAAAGTCTTTTATAAAAATACTATAGTTTAGAGGTAAAGCTATTATAAAGTTAATAAGGAGTAATATTTAATTAGGTTTATAGGTTAGGGAATATATTAAGTAAATATAATATCCTACTAATATTATTAAGCATTAGTTCTTACCTATATATATTAACTATACCTTAAGCCTATATTAATAGTTTATATAAATTATAATATAGTTACTCTAAGTAGTAAGTTAAAAGTAGCTAAGGCTAGGGTTAGGTAGTTTATTATTTATAGTTTTTAGCTTCTATATTACTATTATATTAGCTTTAGGTTAGGACTCTAGCGCTAGATATATAAAGTAGGTTTTTTTCTATATATTTTAGTATATAACCTTTATTATATACTCTATATAGTGTATTAGGTTAGGCTTAGCTTATTTAGTGCTATAGTAGCTATAGGTTATTAACTTAAAAAGGCCTCTATAGCTACTTATAAATGCTATATTAATTTTAGTTTAGTATTAAGGAGGTAGGTATATAGTTTATTAACTTATTTTTATAGTAAAGCCTTTTATAATAATAAGTTACTTATATCTCTCCTTTAGCTATAGCTAAATACCTCTATTTAATTATTTTTCTTTAGTATAAGAGGTTTAGTAAAGGCTAAGGGCTATACTAAGTATATAGTATGTATATAGTTTTATTATTTATTTATAATATTATATATATAGAACTATATAGGGTAAGGCCCTAAGCAGTTAATATAGCGTTCCTATATAGCTCCTAATAGCGCTAAATATAATTACTTACCCTCCTTATACTAACTAAATATATAGTAGCTATAATATAGGGGTAATATATAGTATATAGCTATATAGCTAAATTTAAAGCACCTAAAGTATTATTAAGGATAGATAGTGTTATTATAGGGCTTAGCTTTAAATATCTTAGCTTTATAAATAATTTTAGTATAGTATAGCCTATTTACTATATTAACTTTATTAATAGTAATAATAATAAAGGATTAGGTTATAGTACTATATAGCTTTTATACTATAACCTTTACTAAACTCTATTTATTAGCTATAATTATATTTTAAAGAATATTATTCTTCTCTTAGTTTTATATATAGTATATAAAAAAGCCCTTAATAATAATACTAAATATATATTAGTTTAGTATTACTTTTAGTTTAAAAGTAATGCTAACCTAAGCTATATTATTAGTATAAGGCTTTACTATATTCTAAAATATAATTATAGTGTTACTACTATAAAGGTAATACACTACTATAATAATATTAGTATTAGTAGCTTAGTTAATAGCTATAACTATTTCCTTAAGTAAGTAGTTTTATATAGCTTTAGCTATTATACTATTTTTAATAATAGTTTTATAGTAAATATAAAGTAGTACTGCTACTATTATAGCTTAGATTTATTAAATAAAAGGTTAAGTAGTGCCTTTAGTAATAATACTAGCTTAGCTTAAAGCTATTATATTCCTAGTATTAATAGCTTTCTTAACTATTTATTTAATAACTTCTTTTAAGTTCTTAACTATAATAAGCTTATTAGGTAATAGTAAGGTTAATTTTATTAATATTTTAGTATAGGTTTAAGGTATAAAAAGGCTATATTAAGTATATATTAAGGCTATATTATTAATATAAAGAATAATATTCTATATACTCTTTAGCACTATAGCTAGTATAAGTTTAGCTATTTTATTATATTTAATAGTAAGGTAGTTTAGTATTTACTTATATATAAATAGTAGTATAGGAGTAACTTAAAGTATTATTAATATAAAGCTGCCCTATTCTATAAGTAAGTAGTAGTAGCTTTATATAAGGCTATAATTCTTACTATTAATATCTATTAATATTGCCTTATCCACTATGCTTACGCTTTAGTACTAATGCGCTATTAAAGATAGGGTAAAATAAATATAGTAATTCTTTTTCTATACTTTTTAAGAGGTTTAGAGTCAGTTCTGCGTCGCTACTGCAGTGCAGGCGAATTCGCAAAAAGTTTTTAAGAATATTATTTATTTTATAATATTATTAAAAGCTTAGTAAGTTAAAAAGCACCTAAACTTAATAAACTTTTAGCTAGCTACTTTAAAGTATATAGTAAGCCTTTAGTTAAAACCCTCACTTACTTACTAAATATATATTATTATATTAGTTATTACTTAGCTTTATTTTAAAAAGTAAAGGTAGTTATTTTTTATAAATTAGGTAAAACCCTAGTAAAATAATAAAGAGTAAAAGCTTAGCGCTTTATTTTACTTTTTAGTATTATTAAAAAGGTATTAAAAGTAATAATAATAAGCTAGCTTACCCTTATAACTAAGTTAGGTAGAGTATTACTTAACTTATAAATAAGTAATAGGGTAAATAGATTAATAAAAATTATATTAAGTATTTTAATAGAATTAATATAAGTAGTATAGCACTATAGTAGTATTATATTACTACTTTAGTTAAATATATTAATAGCTTTTAATACTATTTATTATAAGTAGTTATTTTATACTTTTATTACTATTAGTATCCTTATATAGATTATAGTATAAACTTACTCCTTTACTACTAAATATATAACTAGCTTTTTCTTTAATAATAAATTTATAAGCCCCCTCCCTATAACTATAAAGGTACTATAGGGGTTGCCTATCTCTCTTATTCTTTTCCTACTTTATATTACTTTATTATATACTAAGCTTTAAGTAGTATAATTTATACTTATTATAGGATTTTTTAATAATATAAATATATTAGTATATAAATAAATAATAAAGGAAATATAAAACTGCCTTAAAGTTATATAATTAATTTACTAAGAGTAGTTTAAGGAATTAGACTTTAAGTTTAATTTAGAAAAGAGTAAACTTATATACTTTATTAAATAGTATACTATTATTATAATATTAATCTAGCTTAGTACTAATATAGTATAACTAATTTAATTTACCTACTTTCTTAAGGTATAGATTTATTATAAACTTTATTAAAAGGTATATTAAAGCTAAGTTAAGTTAAAACTATTATAATAGTAGCTTACTTTTATATTATTAATAGCTTTAACTTAGGGATACTTATTATATAATATATAGCTTTTATATATATAGGTTATTTAAAGTATTATTATATATAATATAGAATTATACTATACCCTTATTAATATTAGTAGTAAAGTATAAAGTATAGCTAAGGTATTTATTTTTAAATAAACTAAATACCTAAGAATAATAATTAATACCTTTAAGGCTATACTATATACCTTAGTTAAAACTAAGGTAGCTATAGCTTTAATTAACCTTTACCTTAACTATTACTTACTATACTTTTATTAATAAATAAAGGCTAATAAAATAGCTAAGTAAATATATAATATATATATTATAATAATAGCTTAACTCTAATATAGACTAGTATACTAAGGATATAGCTATTTACTATAGTAAAATAACTATTTAAACTATATACTATTTTTAAACTAGCTTTATAATTACTTATTAAAACTATTTCTAACTAAAGCACTTACTTTAAAATAAAAGAATTATTAATATTAAGAAAGAATTACTATATAGGTATATTAAACTTATATTAACTATATAATAATAAAGCTTTACCTTAACTTTACCTTTACTATTAAAGTTATTTACCTTTACTTAAGCCTTACTAAGTATAAATCTATAGCACTTATAAAAATATATATAGAATAAATTAAACTTAATACCTTTCTTTTTAATTAATATATTTTTAAAGTAAAATTACTAATATATAGCTACTAAGCTAATAATAAAGACTACTATTATATCCTACTATTTTATAAGAATTTTAATTATCTCTACCTTATTAATATAAATATATACTTAATATATAACTAATATAAAGTTAGGGAGGTATTAAAGTATAATAAGCTAGTAACTATACTTATAAAGTAACTTATTTTAATAAGGTATATCCTTTAATTTTAACTTACTAAAAGTCTTTAAAATTAATAAGCTAAAAATACTAAAGATTTAATAAAAAGTAATACCTAGCGTAGTATAAGTGTAAATATACTAAGGAGCTATATAGATATTATAGTTAGAATATATTATTATAATATATAACTTATATTTAATAATATATAAAAAGCAATAGCTTAGAAAATAAAAAATAGGTATAATACTTTTATACTAACCTTAGGCCTATATTTTATTACTTTCTTTCTCCCTCTCTCTTTTCTCTTTCCCTCCCTTTTTCTTTAAGTTATTCTTTACTTTTATTATTATATAGCCTTAAGCTATTACTAAGCTAAAACTATAAACTTTTTATTAAATCTCTTTTAAAATATTATTTTATTCCTTTAGTATATTAATAATATAGTAGGCCTATAGTAGTATCTTACCCTTAACTAAGGTTAAGGCTAAGACTACTATAGCACTATTAGTAGCCTATACTATTATATTAGTAAATAAGCCTACTTACTTTATAAGCTAAACTACCTTTTTTTAAGTAATATTATACTTCTTAGCCTATTTATAAGTTAATACTATATTAATACTATAGCTAAACTATAGCTAAGCTACTTTATACTTATATTAATAGATTCCTTAAAGGTATAAAGGTTTTATATATTTATTACTTACTTAATAGCCTCTTAGTATAATATAATATTTAAATTTAGCTATAAAACTAATTAGCTTTTACCTAGCTATTAATATAAATAGGAGATATAATACTTATACCTAAATAAGTCTTTTTTATTTTTATATACTTAAAGTATATACTATTAGTATTTATTTAAATTAATAATAATAGTGTTGGTATTCCTTAGGATACTAGTGATTCTCTAAGGAATACTAGGTGGATCTGAGACTCAGTGACACAATGTAGGGTCTAGGAAGGTATTCGCAAAAAGGTCTAATTCTATTCTAATTAGTGCTATCTAAAGGGGCATTTTATAGCTAGCGTTAAGGCTACGAAAATGCCGTTAGATTCTACGGTGAAAACTCTGCATATGTAGACTAATTAAAAGAGTTAGATTCTATAGCTAATGTGGCTGCGAATCTGGCTCTTCCTAGCTATACTATATTGTTATAAAATGTAGCAATTCTAACACTTAGAATTCTCTCTTTTATAGAAAAAGAGAAATCGCTTATAAGTTATATAAAAATCTACCTAAAAACCATAGTTAATTATTTAATTAAATAATTAATAAAAATAAGAATCCTATCTTATATCCCTAGTATTCCTTCTCTCTCCTATATACTTCCTCCTTCTTTTCTATACGCTTTACCTATCCCTCTATATAAATTATAGCCTTATTCCTATTAATAAAGGTTTTAAGGGCTTAATTTAGTAATAATTTTATTATAGCATTAGTAATATTATTATTACTATTAATCTACCTAATTTCCTTAATTTCCTACCTTT
>SRPW01000120.1:0-38801 GCA_018360225.1 Claviceps pusilla | reverse complement strand
AAAAAGGTTATAGAAATGCTCCTATATCTTAATTCTATATGCTAAAAATTCTTTACTAGCTAAATATATTAATTTACTTATAAATATACATGCCTTAATAAAATTATTATAGTATACTAGCAATAATTTTAGCATTTAAGTAAATTATTAGTATATTCCCCTTAATTTTAGTATTAATACTTACTTTATAATAAAAGGATATAGTTAAAGTGCAATAATAGCATTTTATACTATTAGGAATATCCTTATAAGAAGTTAATAAAAAGGCAAATTACCCCTCTTTTACTATAGTTTCTAAAGTAATAAATATTATTTTTAGATATTAAATGCATTTATTAACTTAAATAGTAATAATAGCATCTTTTAGTATAGCTTTAGCCTAATCCTATATGAATTTGCTTAACTTAGTGTAGATATAAAAATAAGTAGAAGTTATAGTTAATTATAACTTTTTTTCTTTTTTTAGGGTTATAAAAATAACTAAAATCCTAGAGAATTTAAACACTAATCCGCTAAGTTAAATTCTCTTTATAGCTTTCTCTACTAATTTCTTTAGTTAACTTTCTTTATATTTATTAGTATAATAATAAGTATAAGAAAGTAGGGAGCTTAATTCCTTATTTAAATTAAAAGTAATTATTTTAGCTCTCTATAAGCAATAACTAGATAAGGAAAAGGGCACCTAATTTAACCCTTTAATGCTAGTATTAGAAGCAGAATTATACTACAATTCTACCTAATATTTTAAGGTAGGATAACTAATAAGACTAGTATTAAATAAAGGATTAAATATAATTAAATAGTGTACTAAGTAAAAAATAATTAATACTAAAATCTATCTTAAATTAGAACGCACCTAATATACCTAGTTCTCTAGGTCCCTAAGGAAATTAAATTTTTAATAACTTAGTTCTATCTAATTAATTAATTTTTTCTATTTTAATTATAATTCCGTGATAACTAGTTAAATCCTAGATTAATTTAATATTTAAGACTTTCTAGGTCCTATTCTTTAATAATTAAACGCTAGAATATAGCATTAGGGATAGTTTCTTAGCTAATTTAGATATAATTAATAAATTATATATAAAGAAACAATACTATAAATATATTTAAAACTAAAAAGATTTAATAAGAGAATTAGAGTATAATATATAAAAGAAGAAATTATAAGATAAATTCCCTGCTAAACTAAATAATATATATTATACCTATAATTACGCATTAAATTAGTAAACATTACTAGTCCTAAATTAGTAATATAAATAAATAGAAATGCATATTCTAAATTAGAAAGATAATAAATAAAAATATATATAAATAAAAATGTAATCCTAAATTAAAAAAAGGGACTAAATAAATATATATATTTAATTATAACGATATTGGGTTAATATTACTTTAAAGGGGGGATAATTATTATACCTAATTTAATGTATGTGGAAATTCCAATCTAAATATTATATATACCCTTATTCTAATTTATTACCTAATTAAAGAAGAGTGGCTATTAAAATAAATTAGATATTTATGCATTAGTAGTATGTTATAGGAAGGAAGGTACTAGGGAATAAGAAATATTCCTTTAGGATTTAATAGGGAATTATTCTAAGAAAAAGAAAAGAAAGATAAGTTTTAGTCTAGTAATACTACTAGTCCTACCTTTAATCTAAGAGGGAATTCGGATCATATTCGCTCTACCTAATCGCCCCTAATTTCCGTGCGACTAGCATAACAGATAAATAGTTTAGTTCTTTAAATATATTAAATAAAGAATAGTGCTTATTTAAGCTACTATTAACTTTACCTAATAGTGTTAATAAAAGTCTTTTAATTAATTATATTATTTAGTAAAGTAATACTAGCTAGGGAATAAGGTTTAACTTAGCCTTTATAATATTTATATCCTTTAACTAAGTAAGAAGTTAAATTAAATTATAGCTAAATATACTATACTTAATACCTTAATACCCTTTATTATTAAACTAAATATCTTAGGTAGTATTTACCTTATTTTCTATATTAATTTAATAAAGTATATAGTAAATAATTTACTCCTTTTTTAGGTTTTACTTAACTCTTAACTAAGTGTTATGGACTAGCCTAGATGGCAACTGCAATCTAGTGTCGATGAAGTTATTATTATCTATAAGGAGGAAGGGAAGACTACTATCTCCCTTTACTATATACCTATTCTATATATAATATATGTTTATAGGGTTTGCCCTATAGGTATAGTGGGTCGCTGCATATGCTCCTCTCCTGCTCCGCTAAGGATCTGAGCCTCCAGCTCGAATCTATCACACTAAGCCCTATTTAGCTCTAAGATAATAATATAAATACACTCTATAAATACTAGGTTAAGTATATCTTAGCTATAAAGAATACTAAAGGCTATAGTAATTACTATAATATATTAATTAAATACATTAGCTATATATAGCTAATATAAAAACTACTTAAAAATCTAAAGAATACTAAGGCTTCAGTATAATTTAAATTATAATAAGGTAATATATATTTTAATAATAAACTAATATAAGTATACTATAATTCTTAATTAATACTATATAGTATACTATTAAATATAAATTTAAACCCTATTAAGCCCTATATAAGCTTTATTTTAACTATAATATTCTAATATATTACTACTACTTACTCTTAAATAAAGTAAATAAAATAGCTTAATAAACCTTTTTTTTTATAGTATTTAAATAATATAGCTATAGTAGGTAAGTTAAGTAGGGGTAAAGGGGGTAACTTTTAATTAATAAGAAATATATTAGCTTTTTACAACTTAAAGCTAAAGAAGTTTAGGGGTAGCTTAAAAAAAAGTAATAAAAATAAAGTATACTAAAGGAAAATAAATAATAGTATAATATTAATAAAGGGTAGTATAATATTAGTAAAAAGGGGTATAATAGTAGTAAAAGGAGGTATAGTAATAATAAGTAAAGGTATAGTAGTAGTAGAAAGGGGTATTAATAGCTAGCTAACTTCTTTAAATAAAACGCTAAAAGGTAGTAATATATATAATATTATAAAAAGAGGTAATATAGGTATATATACTTACTCCTTAGGTTATAAGAGTAAATAAAATAATAAAAGAAGCTAATATAACTAAAGATTAGTAAATAAATCTTAATATATAAGCATTAGCTACTTAACTTAGTACTATACTTTAAATAACTAAATATTAATATAATTAATACTAGTTTTTAATAAGTAAATTATAATAAAATTAATAGTAATAGTAAGTAAGGGATATATAAGTATTTTATTAATAATAGCTTAAAATTATTTTAATAGCTAAGAGAAAGGTATAAGTAAGAAACTAGTAGTAATAGTAGGTATAGTATACTTTTTAATAGTATATAGAGTAGTAGTAAAATAGTTATATAAAGCTTTAAAAGGCTTATTTAATATAACTTTTTTTCTTTTATTATTAAAGGCATTATAAGTAAGGAAATAAGGTACCTTTATAGCTTTATTATAATAAATAGCTACTATAATCTTATAAGTAAGGTAGTAAAGGGTAGGACTTTAAGTAAATATAATAGTATTATATATATAAGTTACCTTTCTCCTTTAATATTCCTTATAAAAATACTAAGGGCCTAGGGTATATAAAAATAGTTTATTATTTACTATATATATAAAATATAATAAATACTAAATATCTAGCTAATTAAGATTAATAAGGGTAAATAACTTATTTTCAAAGTTATCTTTAACTTTATAATAGCTTAAAATATAGTAGCTATTTAGAGATAAAGAAGAGAGAGATAGAGTATTAATAGTAATAAATATAATCTTATTATACTTAGTTTTAAAAAAATAAGGTAGTAGGGATAGGGAAGCTTATTATTTAAATTTAATAAGTAATAATAGGGGATTCTATATTAAGTATTAATAAATAAATATAAGGAAAGTATAAGTATTAATAAAGAATAGGTAGAAAGTAATAAGTATTTATATAGAAGACTTAAGGTATATAGGATTTTAATAAAGAGAATAATAATAGAATTATATTTATAAGTATAAAGAGAGCTAAATAAAAGATTTATAGTTAGTATTTTAAGTATAATTAGCTAGCTAATTTAAAATTTTAGGATTTTTATTTTAGGTTTATTTTTATTAACCTTAGGCACTAAAGTATAGCTAGCTAAAATAAATAGCTTTATTTAAAATATTATATTATAAACACTTAAGTTATTATTATTACATTTTATTTACTTACTAACTATTTAATAGCTATAGAGTAGTAAAGTAGAGGGCTATATAATAGATTTAAGCTAGAGGCTTAGATCCTTAGTAGAGCAGAAGAGGAGTATATAAAGCAACATACTATACCTATAGGGCAAACCCTATTGTTACGGTCTGCATATAACAGCGGAACCCACCACATATAGGAGGGTTTCGCTCCCCCTTCTTCTAGTAATAGATAACTTTAACTATACATACACTTAACCACCTACCTATAACTTAAGTGTTCCCTCTCTTTATAACTTTATAACGTACTATACCTATTATATAAGTACCCCTAATTTATATATAATATCTAGTATATAATAAGTAGTAGTAATTACTATTTTTTTTATATACCTATTTACTATATAAGAGCTAATAATAAAAACTACAAACCTTATATTAATAATAAAAGAAAATTAGTAAAGTTTACCTATTAGCCTAAATTCTTTAATTACTAGCTTTATTATAAAAAACTAACTATAATAAATCTACTATTTTTAGGCTTTTTATTAAAACTTTCCTAACCTTAAAAATAAGAAAAGATTGCTTTTATTATAAAAAAATATTAAGAACCTTTAAACTTTTACTAAATATTAATATATTAGTAGTAATCTTTAGATTTACTTAAAGCCCTTAGTTATTAAAAAACTTATTTATTAAAACTCTATAGATTTTATTATAGTTAATACTAAGTAAAAAATAATAAAAAGTATTATTTATAAAGCTAAGTTAGAATGCCTTTTTAAATAAGTAAATTTAGTATTAAAGAATAATATTACCATACTAAAGAATAGCTTAAAATATAGGGAAAATACTAATATTATAGGTATATATAGCGTTTTAAAGAATAAGTTAATAGGAGACTTAGTAAGTATAGGAATTAGGGGACCTTTAAAGACCCTAAATATTTCACTTTATACTAAGGAAAATAATATCTCCTTATAGAAAAGGAACTATATTAGTACTAGCTTTTATTAGGAAACTATTTTAGAAATAAGAATCTATTTTTATATAACTTTTAGTATATTAAATTCTTTTTTAAAAGTATTATTAAATTTTATAAGAGTTAATTAAAATAAAGTAGTCTTCTACTCCCCTAATAGTTAAGTAAAATATATACCCCTTTTATAAGTAATAGAAACTTAAAGGTAATAGTATAAGCTTAATATATATAATAAATTTTAGTAATTTCTTACTAATATATATAACTAATAAAAGGCTACCTTTAATAAGATTTACTATAATAGTGTAAAGAAAATTAGTAAAGTAGTAACTTACTTAATTACTACTCTAAATACCTTTAAACTAGCTAAATCTTACTAGTAAATTATAAAACTAGCCTAATACCCTTTATTTACCTTAAAGTAGGCTTTAACCTTAAATATATAGTATTTTATAGCATTCTTTAAAATAATAGGTATATAAGTATAACTAGCTTATATAATAACCCTTAATACTTACTATATTAAAACCTTTTAGCTTAGGGGATACTTAATAAATAGGGAATTTTATAAGGCTTTATATAACCCCCTACCCTATAATAAGCTATACCTTAGGAATACTATATATGCTTAAAAATTATCTTTTATATCTATAGAATAGTAACCTAAGAATAAAGACTTTTATAAGACTTTTATTATTTAAGCCCCTTTAACTATAAACTATTTAATAAAACCCTTATAAAAGCTTAGTAATATTAGGTATCTTAACCCTAAGATAGATTTAGATAATATTAATAGCAAAGCTATTAAGTATAAGGGTAAATCCACTATTTTTATAAATATAAACCTTTAAATCTAGGTAGTTAAGGACTACTATAGTTATACTAGTTTTAACTATTAGGAATAAATTAAATATTAAGTATAGTATCTTTTCTATAGTGCTGCCTATATATAGTACTATTAATATCTTAATAATATAGAAAAAGCTATAATTTTCTATAACCTTAAGTTAGTATTTATTATAGTTAAAAAGGAATTTAGTATTAAGATTTAAAATACTATAGTATAGCTTAATTAAACTAAATTTACTAAAGATAATATATTATTTAAAATATTACTATATAAGTTTATAGCTAAGATTTTCTTTTATACTAAAGCTAATAAAAAATCTACTAATCTTTAGCTTTTTATATACCTTTACTATAAACTTTATATAAAACTTTACTAAATTTATCCTAAACTAATAGAATTAGACTGCTATAATATATATATTAATTTAGTAGAAAGTAAAAGATAAAACTTAAAAGACTTTATTTTAAATAATAAAACCTACTATAAGGCTAAGAAGAATAAAATCTAGTCTTTTACTTACTTTTTTATAAAAAACTTAAACTTTATAGCTAAAGACCCCCTTTACTATAGTATTAATACTTATTAAAATAAACCCCTTTAATATAATAGCTACTATAAAGATAGCTATAGTTTACCTTAATATTAGTAGGGTAGTTATTACTAATACTTATAAAGCTATAAAAGGTATTATAGATTTAGTAATAAATATAAATATAGAAACTACTAACTATAAGGCTAATTATACCTTTTTTAACCTAACTATAGTTATTTCTATAAAGGTTATAAAGGGGCCCTATAATAATCCCCTAAGGATTTTAATAAAAGTATACTAGTAGCTACCTTATATACTAAAGAGTTAAATACCCCTAAGTAATATAAAAAAGCTAAAACCTATTACTATAACTTTTTTAAGTGCTTTTAATATAACTATAAAGGCTATAAACTTTAATTCTATAAGAAGTAAGTACTTAAGAATAGTAATAATATAAACTATATAATTATAGTAAATAACTTAGATATAGAAGCTAAAGAGTTTTACCTAGTATTATTAAAATACTATATAGTTAAAGAGAGAGTTATTAAAAGCAATTTTAATAAGGATAAATCTAACTTTATAAACACTTTTTATACTAAGAAACCTATATTTCCCCTTATTATATACTATAAAAAAATTATAGTATCTAAAGAACTAACTAATAGTTAAGTTATTAAAGCTATAGTATAGCTATATTAATTAGAAATTACTAGAAAAAGAAAGGTAACTATTTATTTTAAAGTAAACCTTTGCTTTAATAATTAAGGGTAGAATTATAAAATCTACTTTAATATAGAAACTTTATTAATATTAATTAATAAGGAGTGGCTTTAATAGAATAGTTATAATATTTAATAGGGAGCTTAAAAGCCTAAACCTATAAATAGTATAAATTTCTCTTTTTATATTATAAAAACTACTATCTTTAACTTTTATATTAAAGATAAAGCTAAAGGAAAGTTAATATTTAATTACTTTATTATAACTATTAATATAATAAAGAAACTTATATTAAAATTATTAATTAGTATAGATTTTATATATAATTATAGCATTAAAATTAACTTTATTAACCCTAGGGTTATTTTTTAATCTATATATAATATAACTATACCTAGCTATATTTTCTACCCTATTAATATAGTCCTAACTAGAAGGGTTATTATAATATACTATATTACTATACTACTATATAGCTTAGAATTAGTGCTAGTTTTCTAAAAGAACTATATAGTATATAAGGCTACTAGTGTCTATTATTTTATCTTAAAGAACCACTAGATTTTTAATAGTATTATAGATTATAGGTAGGTAAAATACTTACTAATTTATAACTTTATAGATCTTTTAATTTATATTAAGCCTAACTAAATGCTAAGAAACCTTTAAGGCTTAAATATAGTAAACTCCTATTTTATTATAAATAATATTAAAACCTTCTTTATCTTTTATAGTTATAATATTAATATTCTATAGGGCTATAAAGAGCTAGTAGCGCTAAAGGATATCTTTTTTTTTAAAGCTAAGGAAAATAATAAAGATATTATTAATAACCTTAACCCTAGGGTAGTTAATAGCAGTATCCCTTTATATAGCATTATATACCTAAACAATATTCTATTTATTATAAATAAATTTAATATTAAAATTATAAATCTTAACCTAGTAGCTATAGTAAAACTTATTAAACTTACTAATAAATATAATATTTACTATAACTAAAGGGTAGTGCTAATACCTAAGGAGAAGTAAATATATATTAATTTTATTAATAGCTAGTAAAATTAACTAAAACCCTTATAAATATATTACTTAAGTAGGAAGGATTTTAAAAAATTCTATAAAATCCTTAATAAAAAGCATAAAGCTAATAAGGTATTTTATCTAAAGGTAGGTAAAAAGGCACTATACCTATACCCTAGCTTTTTTATTTAATATAATATTAAGAAAGAATATAAAGAAAGGGTAGTAATTAATATAAGGCCTATA
Organism: Claviceps pusilla; assembly: GCA_018360225.1. Lineage (NCBI taxonomy): Eukaryota > Fungi > Ascomycota > Sordariomycetes > Hypocreales > Clavicipitaceae > Claviceps > Claviceps pusilla. The sequence continues at coordinate 30,230 of SRPW01000120.1, read as the reverse complement.
AATAATATTACTATTTTAAATATATACCCTTTACCTAACTAAGGGGATATTATAAAGAATATATAAAGAAGGTATTAAATATCCCTCCTTAATGCCTTTAGTTTCTTTAACTAACTTTTAATATAGTATAAATACTATAATAAAATAATAATTATCTTTAAAAGAGAAATTAAAGTATTTTATATTATAATATAAGGATATAAGAATTCCTTAGTATATACTTAGTGCTTTATAGATAAGTAATTCTATAAACACTATACTTTTATATAAGTATATATTAATAATATTATAATTTTCTTTAAGACCCTTAAAAAGCACCTAGCTTACCTTAAGATTATATTTAAAATTCTTAAAAAATACTGCCTATATATTATAGCTATAAAGTTATTTATTAGCTATTTATTAATTTAACTCTTAGGTTTTATTATAAATATAAAGGGTATTACTAATATTAGTAACTATATTAAGGCATTTAAGAATCTCTAAATACTTACTATACTCTTAAGCTTTAAACCCTTTATAAAAATAGCTAGATTCTTTTATATAAAGGTCCCCTAATTTAACTTATATATTAAACCCTTATAGAATAAAAAGACTAAAATACTTTAAAATCTTTATAAAAAAATAAACTTTTTATTAGATTATTTAAGTAAGTATAAAAATATATAGCTTAGTAAGTAAGTTTTATACTCTTTAAGTAGGAAATTATATCCTTTAAAGTAATTTAGAAACTCCTATATACTAAGATTTTACTCTAGCACTATAACTCTAAAAGGCCTCTTTTTTTTAAGGTTAATATATATAAAAAGGGTTTTAGTTTATATACTTTTTAATTAGTAGTTAACTAAAATAGCACTAGTATTCCTAGAAAGAATATTAGTAGTAATAAACTTTACCCTATTTTATTTCTCTTTTAGCTAACTTTAGCTATTAAGAAAAGGTATAGCTTAATAAAAATAAAGGTTACTACTATTATATAGAGAATAAGAAAGCTAAGGAAAATAGCTTAATCTAACTTATTAGCTATAAATATTATTATTAATTACTTACTAATAAAGGGAATTATTTAGTATACTTTACTTATAATAATAAATTTTAATAAAGCTAATTTTAAGCTTACTAAGGTTATAAATTATTTCTTATAGTTTAAAATCTATATTATCTATATTCTTAGCACCTTAAATATAGTACTTAATGCACTCTCTTACTTATTTATTAATATTAGCTATAAGGAAATAGCTAACTATAGTAAATTTAATAAACTTAATACTTATATATATTTTAAAGAGAAATTTATAGCCTTTACTATTATAAATAATAATCTAAAGGATTGTATTATAATAGAGTATTAGTATAATATAAAGTATAGCTAGATTATTAAGGGTATTACTATATATAGGGAGAGGTAACACTAAGCTAATTAAAACTAATTATAAATTCCCCTATATAGCTAGAACCTTTAAGATAATAAACTTCTTTACTACTATAATTTAAAAGGATTATACTAACTTTATATCCCTTAAAACTATATAAAAGCTTTCCTTTAGCTTACTTATAATAATACTTACTACTTTAGTATAGAGAGAATAGCTAAGGAGCTCTTTATTATTTACTTTCTATAAATAAGTAGCTAAATATATACTTATATAGTATATTATAATATTTATAGAGAAAATATAGTCTTTTAATTTTAAGCCTTAAGTAAAATAAAGCCCCTTTAAATAAAGCCTATACCTTTTTGTAATATTTTATTAAATTTTATTACTAATATACTAAAAGTTAGCTCTATAAATATAATATAGGTAATAGAAGAATTTACTACCTATAATTTACTTTATTTAGTAAACTATCTTTTTAGTAAGAAAATAATCCTTATCCTTAGCTATAAAGAGTATTTAGTAAAAATCTAAGCTAAACTTTTACTTAAGGGACTCTATCTTACTAACTAAAGGCTACTATAAGAAATTATTAGTAATTAAAACCCTAAGTTTATCTTTAACCTTTAAACTATACTTTTTTATAAACTAAAAATAAAATTCCTTATAGCTATAGTATATTACCTATAAACTAATAGTATAGCTAAGTATAAAAACTAGACTATAATTATTATAGTATAGTATTACACTATAACTAATTTAAATATTCCCTAGCCTTTAATACTTTTAATACTTTAATACTACCTTAATAATATAGCTATAGCTTTAATTAATTAATTACCTAATAAACTTATACTTAGTTATAAGCTACTTATAGTAGTAAACCTCCTTATAGATTTAAATAAATCTATTATAAATCCTAATAATACTAACCTCTTAATGCTTTAAAAGTTATATTAAAGGGAGGCTAAGTATACTATTATAGTAGTAGCTATACTTATAAAAATCTAATATAACTTTAAGTATAACCTAATAGATATTAATATTAGGGATATAGTATACCTTAGGCTATACTTAGAATATAAGCTCTTAGGTAAGCCTAAAAAGAAATAGTTTTCTTAGTATACTAAACTATATAAGGTTTTAAAATAAATCTCTTTACTTTTTTTTTATTTTAATTTTTTACTAACTTTAAGGGTTTATTTAGTAGTTTCTATAGCTTATATTTAAAAACTATAATAAGGTAAAGACTTTTTAAAAGAGTTAAACTAGCGCTACTACTAATAAATTTAACTAAATTAGGTAAAGTAAACTATTAGGAAATTAAAAGAATTTAAGATTATTATATATAACTCTTTTAAAAAAGAGTAAAAAGCCTTATATTAATTTCTTAATTTGCTAAAAGAGATACTTTACTAAGAATAATTAGTAGATTTCTAAGGAAGAAATATATATTAACACTACTAAAATAGTTAATAAGTACCTTATAAGGAATATTATTAATTAGGATAAGGAATACTATAAAAAAGGCTTTATAGTACCTTTTAATTAATAAAATCCTAATTATACTAGCTTTATATTTAATTTTATAAATATATATAAGGAATTCCTTATTAGTAGAAAATATTAATTATTTTCTAACTTCTTATACACTATAAAAGCTTACCTTAAGCTTACTTTTATAAAGCCCTATTAAGGTATACTAAATTCTTTACTTTTTACACTCTTTTCCCTTCTTTCTTTACCTTTTTTTTTTACTTTTCTATCCTTTTTTTCTTTAAAAATTTATATACTATTACTTTTTTTTTATAATAATTATTTATACTTTCTTTATATTTTTCCTTAGCCTATATAAATATATTACCTAAACCCTTAACCTCTGTAAGGCTTTCTATAGTATATTAAATCTACTAACTTAAGGCTATTTATACTAGTTTTGCTAATTACTATACTAAAATTTAGTAGAAGTTAAGCTAGAAAAAGGCTTAGTAGGATATATATAGTAAACTCCTATATTTCTTTTGATACTTATATATTAAAGCCTTTATTAAACCCTTTTCTTACTACTAACTTTTTATAATTCTTTTAAAGTAATTAGCTTTAAACCTTAAAAATAGTATAGATTTCTATAATATTAACTTAGCTAATTTACTAGGTTTTATATTTAATTCCTATCTTTAAAAAACTAGTATCCTAACTAGCTAGCTAAAGAGTACTTTAGCTACCTAGGGTAGTAAATCTTATAGTAAAGATAGTAATAACTTAGGCATACTCTACACTATACCTTAGCCTACTATAGCTAACTATAATATAAATAAGAATATCTCTAATAAGAATAATATAGACCTTAACTAAGAGCTAAATAATATTAATAATATTAAAGAGAAAACCTTAATAGGCCTATCCTTAATAAACCTAACTAATAAGCTAGTAACTACTACTAAAGAAGTAGTAAAGCGTATTATTAATACTATTATATACTAGCACCTCTACTAATTTATAAAAGCTAATAGCAATATATATATACCTTATAATATATTAAATAATATTAACTTTATTACTATAGTTAATATAGAAAAGAATTATATAAAGTAGTAATATACTAATAAATAAAGACTTAAGAAAAAGAATTAAACCCTTAAGGATACCCTTTATATTTATAGTATAGAATTTACTAGGGCTAAAGCTAAAATTAGCTATAATAGATTTAGCATTAAAAAAAATAATTCTCTTTATAAGCTATACTTAAAAGTAGTAGCTTACTATATTAATATTTTTAAAGGACTTAAGGCCTAAAGTAATAAAGCTATAGTAATTACTAAAAAAGGTAATAAAGCTTAAGCTAAAGGTAAATTAAAATTCCCTATAATTTACACTACTTAAAACTCCCTTTAAATAGTAGTTTTTATTTAAAAAAATAGGGATAACTATAAAAACTATTACTAAACCTCCTAGCTTCTAGTAAAGTTTATTATTATTACTAAATATATTAATAATACTCTTAGCTACTTAAATAAAACCTTTAGTAGCTTTTTAGTAATAATTAGTAAGTTTTATTTTATAAAAATCCTTAAGCTAAGTACTTAAGTAGCTATTACTATATTTAAGTAGTTATTAAGTATATATAATAAGGTCTTTATATATATTATAGTATTAAAGATAGCTATAGTAGCCCTTTAGTTTACTATAATAAACTATAGTAAAATATTTAGAAAATACTATAATAGTATTAAAGGCCTTATAAATATCTATAATATTATAAAAACTAATACCTTAGGAATAGTTAATACTAAAATTATAAAGGCTATTAATTTTATAACTTTAGTAAAAACTATTAAGGATATAGAATTCTATCTTACTATATTAAAAAAATATAAGTCTATTATAATAGCTTTAATTTTTATTATTAAATTTTCTATTAAATTACTTTAATCTAAAGTAAAGGCTATTAAAGCTAAGGTATAAACTATTAAGACTATAGGCACCCTTAGGACTTTTACTATAATAAAATCTATTAAGTACACTAAGGATAAGACTTTAACTCCTTAGTTAAGATATTTTATATATAGTAAACGCTAGCTAGCTATTATAAATAGCTTAAAGAATATACTATAAAAAAAGGATTTTATTAATCTCTTTAATAAAATATTTTAATACTTTTATTATTTCTTATACTATTATTTTAGTAGTACTTTATTATAGGAATTCTAATAGTTATATAAGTATAAATAGTTTCTAATTTTTTATATTACTTACTTACCTTAAAAGAATAAAGTTAGTAAGAAATATAATAGTTTTATAGGGGTACTTAATATTTATAATATTTATTACTAGGAATATAAAATCCTTATAGAATTCTACCTATATTTAAATAATAATAATAGTAAATAAAATATATAAATATTTTTAACTTTAAGCTATAAAAACTATATCTTTATTTATATAGAAAACCTTATCTATACTAATACTTACCTTAAGTTATAAAATATAGTAATATTTAAAGGTTTTTATTTACTTACCTAAGGCTATAGCCTAGCTACTTAAGTATACTATTAAGTATAAAAAAACTTACTTTATTATAACTTTTTTATAACCTTCTTTTAATTAATAATATTATTACCTTTTTATTATAAGTTACTCCCTTTATTTTCTTTATTATTATTATTAGCATTTCTTTATACTTTACTATACTTTTTACTATTTTTTTATAGCTACTTTTCTATATAAAACTATTATTCTCCTTATATAGCTATATAGGGTTTCCTTAGTTTTAACACTAAAACTATAATACCTAATTATATAATATTAATACTACTTTAAGAGACCCTTTTTATTAGGGAAGAAATTAACTAAGACTATAAAAAGATACTTAATCTCTTTATTAAGTTAGGTAATATATATTTTAAGGCTTATTATAGTGCTAATACTATAAGTAGTATAGAATAAATAAAAAAACCCTTTATCTTTAAATTATACTATATTATAACTACTAGGGACTTTATTAAAGGTAGTTTTTATAGAACTTTTTTATTTTATAAGGTTTATAAATTATACTACCTCCTAATAAATAGTAGCTTATTAAAGCTAAATATAGCTTTTATTACTATATTATAAAACTTAATATAAATACTTTTATTTAGCTTCCTTTAACTATTACTATTTATATTAATAAAACTTTTACTAAATAAAACCTTTAGGCCTATATTAAAAGTAATATTAAGAATATAATAAACCTTTAAAATAAAATTATTCTCCTTAGAATTCTATAAGCTTAATAGCTTATTAATTTCTTTATTAATTTTACTAAAACTTATAACTATCTTAATATTAAATATATTCCCCTTACTTATTATAAATTAATAAAAAACTATACTAATATCTTTATTAAGCATTACTTATATCTCTTTAGTATATATTATAAGGTTCTTTATATTAGTATTAAAAAAGTCTAAACACTTACTACCTATATTTAAATCCTAGCTAATAAAATAACTTATAACTTTTATATTAATAATATTTAAAAGAATTAATATAGTATAAATACTAATAAAACTAAGTAAAAGCTTAATCTTAATATAGTATATTTTTATAATAATATAGGGTTTGCTTAATATTAAAAGAAAGCTAAGGCTATAGTAATAACCTTTAATATTTATACCCTTAATACTATAGCTAACTACTAAGGGTAGAAGATCTTTAAAAGAATCCTAGCTAACCTTATAATTTAATACTCCTTAGCTAAAAATATCTACTTTATAATAATATACTAAAGCTATACTATAGACCTTAATAACTCTAAGGCTAATAAAGCTAGTAACACTAAGTCCCTTAATAATAGTAATATATTTATAGGTAATAAAAGTAAGTAGTAATAATATAAAGTATAGTAGTAAACTAAAGGTAAACCTTAGAGGTTTTAATAGTTTTATAGGGAATATAAATATCTATATTAACTTACTTACTTATATTTTCTTTCTTTATTTATATAACTTTTATAGGTTAGTTTATAACCTAACTATATATAAACTTTTATAGCTTATTTCTTTTTCTTTTAGTTTCTTAACTTTATAGGTAAATTACTATAAACTTACTTTTTTTTTTTTTAATTTATATAGCTTAAAATAAGCTATATTTTCTTTTATAAAGACTGGACTTATTATAGTTTATATATAATAGTAGAACCCACTATATATAGAAGGGTTCTACTCCCCTTTCTTTTAGTAATAAATAACTTTAACTATATATATATTTAACTACTTACCTATAACTTAAGTGTTCCCTCTCTTTATAACTTTATAACGTACCACACCTATTGTGTAAGTACCCCTAATTTACGTGTGACATCCAGCACGTAACACCTATAAACACACATTATATACAGAATAGGCATGTAGTGGAGGGAGATAGTGTTATGGTTTGGTCTTTAACCTAACCTTAGGCTGTGTGCGGACCGTACCAGCTAGCACCCACCCTAGCGACGACCGACCAATATAGATGTCAATTGATTAGACCTTGCTAACCTGATTAATGCATATCCTTTTAACCTAGCTTAGTGCAGCTAGCAAGGGATCTGGGCGACCGGTATAGCTATGCTAACATCCGCAATGACCCAATCGGGTTAGTCCATAATAATTAATTAGGTTATTAAGGTCACAGGTTTGAGTCCTGCTAGAACCTAGGCTTATAAGGACCCACTAGTAATAAGTAAAGTGGATCCCTTAGGGGAGGTGCAGTATTAGTTAAGAGGGTGGGGAAAGTGGGGCTATGTTATAGTTTAGTCTTTAACCTAACCTTTGGCTATATGCGAACAGTACTAGCTAGCACCCACCCTAGCGACGACCAACTAATATAGATGTCAATTAATTAGACCTTGCTAACCTAATTAATACGTATCCTTTTGACCTAGCTTAGTGCAGCTGGCAAGGGATCCGGGCGACCGGTATGACTGCGCTGACATCCGCGATGACCCAATCGGGTTAGTCCATAACAGATAGTAGTCTTTCCTTCCTCCTTATAGATAATAATAACTTCATCAACACTAGATTGCAGTCGCCATCTAGGCTAGTCCATAACATTTTTAGCACTAATAGTGCTACTAGCTTACTATAAGGTTAATATAACTATAGCTTATTAAGCTAGTCGCTTATATAATTATTAATATAGGTTTTAATATCTTATCTTAAGCCTAGCTAAAAATATTAGCTAGTATCTTATTTAATTATTTTACTTATACCTTAATGTCCTACTACTAGGTTATTATAAGTTAGCTATAAAACTTTACTTCTTATACTAGCTAGGATATAAGCTTAGTTTTTATATAATAGTAGTTTATTTCTATTAATTATTTAAGTAGTACTCTTTAGGGATACTATTATTTTACTACTACTTAATAGCTTTAGCTACTATTATACTAAAGTATCCCTTAACTATATAAACTTTAAAGACTTAAATATTAAAGTAACTAATTTCTTATAGTTAGCTTACTTAAAAATTAACTTAATAAAGGTTTTTTTAATAGCTACTAACTTTATTATAAACTTTTAATAGGTTTTTTTCTTAGGTAAAAGTTTATTACTTAATAAATAGGGCTAACTTAAGTGCTTTATAAAGTTAAGGGGAGATTTAGTTTTATTCTTTAAAACTTCTTTATTTTAGCTACTTATCCCTTTACTTACTATACTTATATTATATATAAGTTTTTTAAGTAAAAGTTTATTACTTACTAAGTAGAGCTAACCTAAATATCTTTTAAAGCTAAAAAGGCTTTTAGTTTTATTTTTCTAGACTTCTTTATTTTAGCTACTTATCCCTTTACTTACTATATTTATACTACCTATAGGCTAGTCCTTTAGTAATGCTTTAGTATTTAAACCTAGGTTATTAGGTATTAGCTAGAATCTTAACTTATTATAAGGTTAAAGTATACTTACTTTAACTTACCTTACTTCTCTTAGTCTTTTTTACTTAGCCTATTCTTTAATTTATAATAAGTAGACTTAGGCTAGATATATTATATTTATCTTTACTATTACTAGCGTATAGTTAGGTTATAGCTTAGCTTTAGTAAATAGTAATGCTAGCTAGCCTATTAGCGTAGCTATTTTATTTTAAATATTTAGGGTACTAGTTACTAACTATATATTATAGCTATACTACTTACTTATAGTAAACTTAGTAAGAAATAGCAGTAAGTATAATATATATACCTTAGTTACTACTTTTTTTAAGAAGTAGTTTAGTCTATAGAATAAGCTATTTACTAAGTTTAGCTTACTAAGGCAGTATTTTATTATAAAGTTAAATAGGTATAGCTTATTTAATATATTAACTTAATAGCTAGATAGCTTTAGCTTTATAGTAAGGTACTTATAATTTAGGTAGTTAGTAATAACTTAAATAGGGTGCCTTAAATAGGCTAAATAGTGCCTTTAGGTATAAAAAGCTTTTTAAATAGTAAGAAGCTTACTATTTAATATTATATATTTTAGTTCTAGCTTAGCTAGTTTTTATAATATATAAGCTACTAAGTACTAGCTACCTAGCTATAACTAAGCTATAATAGCCTTAATAGTAAAGGCTAATATATTTATCTTTATTCTAAGTAGTGCTTTTAAATTAAAGTAAATAAAAATAAAAGCTTTAAGGAATTTTTATTTAAGTTAATTAAACACTGCTAGCTTACTATTACTTAGCTATAAAAGGCCCTTATTATTACCTTTTAATAAATTTATTAATAGAATAGTAATCTTACTATATCCTTAAATAAAGTATTTATAAAATTCTATAAACCTTAAAAAGTATTAAATATCTAATTTATTATAAGGTAGCAGCTACTTTACTACTACCTTAATGTATTTAGGCTTTATCTTAATTCTATTTAGTATTATTATAAAGCCTAGGAAGTTAATATATATTATAATAAACTTATATTTACCAAGGTTAATATAAAGCTTAGCTTTTTAAAGCTTTTATAGAACTTATTTAATATATCCCTTATACACTACTAAGTTACTATTATAAATTAAAATATTATAAAGGTAAATAATATAAATAGTATTAATAAGCCCTTTAAGCACATTATTAATATATTCTTAAAAGGTAATTAATGTATTTATAAGGCTAAAAGGTATTATAAGATATTTAAGGTATTTATATTAGTAATAAAATGCTATCTTTTACTTATTACTTTTATAGATATATAGCTAATAGTATATATCTTTTAAGTTAATCTTTATTACTACTTTTACCCCTTTTAATTAATTAAGAATCTTTAAAATTAGTAGTAATAGAGCTTTATCCTTCCTTATAACCTTATTAAAGCTATAATAGTTAATATATAGCCTTAGCTAACTTTTTTATTTTAGTATAAATAGAATTAAAGCACTTAAAAGACTTATTAACTATTAAATTTATCCTTTTTACTATATATTTATTAAGTACTTATAAAGAACTTATAGCTCTTTCTTTATAAAGTTATAAATAGGTCCCTAAGGAGGTATTTTACTATTAATTAATTTAATTATATATATTTATTCTTTTAAGGCTAAAAGCTAGCTTATAAGTTCTTTAAAAAATATATTTATAAAGTTCTTATATACTTTTAGTAGTGCTTTCTTAGTTAGGTTACTACTTAGTAGCTTATAATATTTATTTTAGTTATTTCTTTATAGTTTTACTATATTATTTTTTTTTACTTATAAGTTAACTTTATCTTTCTTTTTCTTTAGTATTTCTTTAATATATATTAAGGCTAGTATTAATAATATAATTATATTTTTTCTTTTATAGTAAATTTACTTTATATAGCTAGTAAATATAAAGCACTCTTATATTATTAAATACCTTTAAGTCTTATTATTTTAAAATAAAATATATAGCTTATAGTTCTTTACTTAATTTATACCTAAAAGTATATCCTTCTATATCTTAATAATATAGTAGTAAACTTAATATATCTTACTATAACCTATATTATTAATAATACTAACTAATGTATTTAATATACCCCTATAGTTAAGTGCCTTACCTAAGGCACTAGCTAGTAATATAATATTTACTTTTAGATTTACTTAGTTTTCTTTATTTAATATTTTTAAGTAAATTATTAATCTCTTTACTCTTAAGTTAAATAATACCTTTATAGCTATTTAGTAGTAATTATATTATATAAATACCTTTATTTTTATTTTATTATTTATTTTTCTATATTTTTTTATTTTATAAATAACTAAAGTATTTACTTTATAAAGGGTATTAATTATAAAGAATATATAGCCTTATAGCTTATTAGTATTAATTAGAATTAAGTTTATATTTAAGTTTTAAGGCATTAGGTTTTTATAGTATAGTTAGTATTAGCTTTTAGAATATTTATTACTTTTATAAATAATATAATTTAGTTTTAAGTATTTAAAAGAGATATACCTATTTCTTTAGTATTTATAATATTAAATATTATTAAAGTTTCTATTACTTAAGGGTTTATAGTTATATTATTTTTAGCTTACTATAAGGGAGTATAATCTTTATTATTTATACTTTAATAAGCTTAAGCACTTTTAATTATTTAATATTCCTTTATTAATAACTTTTACTTTTTAGCCTTACTCTTAAAGGTAATTCTAACTTTATAGAAACTCTTAGCTCAGTATTTACTTTTTAATAATAAGGTTAAAGCTATTAAAGAATATATAAATCTAAAGGTATTTTAAAATAAGCTTAGAGAGCTTAGCTTTAACTTTACTTTACTTTTAAAAAAAGGCTTAAAATAATATTTTATTATTTTATTAAAGATTTATTAATACCTTAGTAGCTTTTAAGTAGTATATATTTTTATTAATAGTTTTTATTTTAAGCTACTTTATAAATCTAATTTAAGTATATTCTTTAAAGTTTATAAATCTATTAATAGTAGTATATTATATTTACTAATACCTTATATTATTAATAAAGTAGTTATTAATATATACTACCTTAGTTATATTCTTAAAGAATATATAAGGGTTTATAATAAATACTATATATAAGTTTAATAAGAAGTTTTAAAGGCTTTTATAGGTATTACCTTTATATATAGGTGTTTTAAGTTAAGCTTTTATAAGTTTTATATATATAAAGGGCACTAGAAGTATAGAATAAGCTTATAGCCTAAGGGTTATAATATAGCTAATATTAGAAGTATTAATAATACTTAGCTTACTACTTTTATAATTCTTTATAAGGTTAATTTCTTTAAAGGATCTTTAAAATACCTTAAGAGTTTTATACTTATAAGTTATATAAGTAGCTTATAATAACTATACTACCTTCTTAATTTTTTTATTAAAAGTAATTTTTTTATTAGTTTTTTATTTATTTACATAAGTAAGTTTAAAGTTTATAGTTATAAAATATCTCTTTTTTTTTAATTATATTTAGTAAGTTATTTACTTTTTATAAAGCTATAGTAAGGTTATAGCTAGCTAGGTAAGTAAATCTTTTAGTAAATATTTTAATTTAATTAATAGTTTATTATTCTTAAAAGAAAGAAAGATTTAGTTATTAAAGCTAATTTTAAAAAATAGCTTAGTAAAGTAAGAACTAAGATATAAAGTGTATATAGTAATATAGCTTTTAAGTAGGGGGTAGTGCTTAAAGGCATAAATCTTTACCCTATTATATAAATATTCTTTTTTCTTTTTTTATATACCCCTTTAGTATACTACTAAGTTATAGTAAGGCCATTATATGCCTTATTCCTTTATGCCTACCTTAACCCTTTAAGGCCATCCACACATTCGCTGCACAGGCGGCTATAATCGTGGGTGGCTATGACATTAGTATACCTTTACTTAAAGCTTGAGATGCTATTAAAAAAGGAATAAATAGGTATTATAAATCTTTTTATCAGCTTTTAAAGAGCTTTAGAGTTAGTTTTATAGGGCTGCTATTATATAGCCATATTTATAAGAAAGCTTTTTATAAAAATAGTATATAAAAAAAGAAAAAAAAAGAAAAAGAGGTTGAAAAAAAGTAAAAAAAGTAGCCTTTATAATTCTTTTTTTCCTTTATATAACTTTATATAACTAATTGATAGCTAGTAATTAATTTACTAATAATTAATTTTCTTCTAAGATTTGATTATTAAAGCTAAGTAAAGTATTATTAAATAAGGTAAAAACGGAAATATAAAAAATAGATTATAGTATAGCTATTAAATAGAAAGTAATATTTTAAGGTACAAATCTTATTTTCGTTCCATATAATATATATACTCTCTTTTATATACTCTTTGAGTTTATTACTAAGTTATAGTCTAGGTACTATATGCCTTACCCCTTAAGCCTTTATGCTCTCATAAGGTCGGTTGCGCACACTCATAGTTAGTGGCTCTAACATGAAAGCTTGAAAGAATAATATTTAAAGCTATTAGTAAATTTAAAAAAGCCTTCTAAGCTCTTAGCCTCTTATATCTTAAAGAGTTTTATTAAGTATGGAAGAAATATTATAAACGAGTATAGAATTAATCTATTAAAGTATTAAAATAGAGATAAATATAAAACTTAGCTTAAATATATACATAAATAAACCTTGGATATTATTATAATTATATTTTTAAAGAAAATATACTTAAAAGTAATTAATCCCTTAAACTATAAGTTATTAATACTAGTAATATTTATAAATACTATTAGTAATATAATTTCTTTATAGCTAATATTTTATTGCTACTTAATACAGTTATGAATTAAGAAAAAAGCTTATAGTAATATACAATTAATATAGTTACTTTTTAAGTTCAGTATTTTAATTTTTATATGAAACTAAATCATAACTTTAATAAATAGGTCTTAAGGTATCCTTTATAGGTATAATAAATATATAAAGTCTTTACTTAATAGTTTAATTATAGTAAATAGCTTTATAGAATATAGTAATATTAGCTTTATTGATTATAATGTTAAATGTAAAATTATTATTACTATCTTTCTACCTTACTTAATATATTTTCTTTAATTATTTAATATAAAGTGTTTTTATTTACTTAAAGATATATATTACTAAGTAATCAAACAATTCTTTTTAAAGAGATAGTTAGCTTTTATAAAAACTAAATTTAGTCTTTTTGAAATATATACCATACTTCAATGTTCCCTTAGCACTCTCTTTAATGAATAGTATTTTTAATTGTTAACAAAGTATTTAAAATTATAATTAAAGTATAAGATATGTGGTTTTACTAGGCTATGCCTATAGAATTTAAATTTCTTTGTGGTCTACAAGGCTATATTTGTGTACATATTTACTGTATAATCGTAATTTATAGTATAATAAAAGTCCTAATAATGTGTTATATTATAAAGAGATATCTTATATATTTTATAACCCTACTAAGCTTAATTAGAGATAATACATTTTCTGGATTACTAATAGTTATTTAATTTTCTCTAATAAGCTACTTAGGAAAAGTGGGACATACATAAGTGTATTCTTATGGACACTAAAGGAATATAGAGTTATACTATTAGGTGGTCTAAAGTTATAAAGCTGTCCCTTATTTTTATAGTTTACTTAGTAAAACACTAATTAGGTCTATAAGTATTTAAACATAACTTATAGTTAACATTAACTAAATTAGTAGAGTCTATATACTTAAACTATATTACTATAAAAAGGGAAAGTTTTTATAAAATTATAATATAGTATATTTATAATATAAATAGTAATAAATATGAAGCTAAAACTTTAATTTTTCTATATAACAACTTAAGACTATTTATAAAGTCTCTTCATTTAAAATTGCATAAAATTATTCTCCTTTATTTTTTTTATTAATTTAAGCTGAAGGCTTAAATATATTAAGGAGTATATTACATATATTGTTTTTAATTTTTAGTTTTGTATAATATGTATCACTTAATAAAATAATACGTTGCTTAAAGTGTTCTAATCCCTACTTTTTTTATATTTCTGTGGTGAGTATGAATTAGTCAAAAGCACCCCTGTAAAGTCGATGTGTAAAATCATTCAAGGGGTAGACTACAAGCTTAAGGATTCCCACTATTGGTCAGAAGTTTGATCCTCACGCACCCCAAGTTGCGGCAAAGTCATATCATGACACATTCAACTCACAAGCGTCATGGATATTCATGATATCCTACGTGAAGTCGACCCGTCGTCTCACTCTATATCTTGTGGATTTCGTGACCTTCAAGCCTTGACGCGACGATGGGTAGCAGAACGATCAGCTCCGGAAGTGTTAGAGTGAGTTTGCATTCAAGAAACTTGTTCCTACTGGAATCACATGTCGATTGGCCATCAGGGCTAACATTTCTATGCAGATGGCCTTCGGATGGGCTCTTCGAGCGAGTCAATGCCCGGATCAAAGCGCAAATTGATGAAGTCGAGGACCTAACGGGCGATATGGATCCCAAGACCAACTTCTCTCTCATTGTCATTCAGACCGAGTTGGAAAGATACAAGTTCCTGGTGAGAAGCTTTCTGAGAGTGCGAATGGCTAAGGTACGTGAAGCTTTCTTTGAACCCGCAGAAGCCCTGTATCGTACTGCATCATGCTCGGCTGGAGAACGGTAACTTCATATGACTAATTTAAAGTCGAAAATAGATTGATAAGCACATACTACACTACCTTTCCACTGAAGACCTACGAGAGAGGTTGTCACCAGCTGAACTCGCCTACGCCACAAGGCATCAGGCTCTTCTCCACAATCACTATCTCTCGTCGTTCCTGAGCTCCTTTCCCCAGCAGCTGCAGAACCTCAATGACACGGCAGGTAATATCACCATGATTGATTCGCCAGACTTGGATACTGCAGTGTTTATTCGCATGCTCAGAGATAAAGATGTCTATGGGCAAGGAACTGACGCGGACGTTACGTTGCCGGCGGCGGAAGGCGACGTGCTGATCCTGAGGTGGTCAAGTGCCAAGGATATCGTGCGAGACGGAGATGCTGAGTTAGTGTGATATTACATGTCAAAGCAACGTTTACGATCGCGTTGAGCACAAAAAAAAAAATTCTATAGGACCTTGGAGCCCGAGATTGAGGCTCGCAAAATGCTTCAATTTTGGAATCAAACGACTGCACTTTACCGGGCGAGTGTCATTCAAAGGGTGTCAAACATCAATGAGGAAATCGAATAGTTTACAAAAGCAAAGGATTATTAGTGAAGGTAAATACGAAGTTCTGTCCATTCGTTTCCAACAAGGCTACATTATACTAACCCACTTTATTCTGTAGTGAAAAGATTTACATTAGGGGGTACTTACTATAACATGTTAAATCTCCTACGATACAAGTCCTGTAAGTACTTTAGTTAATATAGTTTATAAACTTAGTAAGATCTGCAACATAAAAGTAGCTAAGCCCGCTAATTTATTAAATTTAAACCTACTAGAACTCTTTAAAAATTTATCTTATAAAGGCTACTTATAAAAAGTACTTTAACCTTTACTTTGTTCTCTATGTATTATACTTAAAATATAATTAAAGAAAGCTAGTATAGTATAAAATTAGTTTAACAGTATCTAATAAAAATTACAAATACTATATATTATTATGTTAAAGCTATTATACTTTGACAGGCTAGTAAACGAAGTAGTAGATTTGTTCCCTCTTTACGCAGATTCTCCCCATAGGGTTCATTAAAGTTCTCGGGCTCCATTTCTGCCATATTAATGTGCCACAATCACAAATTATCGAGCTTTAGCCAGGGAGGCGTGCGCAATTCCTCGATTCGAAATGAATACGATTAGTGGAATTGGAACGCCTGTAACGATCGCCTTTTAGCTTGGCCTGGAATTGAACTGGCTATGGAGTAAAAGCTAACGTTCAGTATACGTTTGACTCCATGATATCGCCATTCTGTTGCCAGGCGAGGATGAGCATGTGCATGAGATGAATGGGGACAATGTTCCGTTAAGCCACGAATACATTCTCCTTCGATAGTAAAATGAGACGGACTACTCATTTCGAGTTCGAGTTCCCTTCAAAGTCTATCTGATACTCAACAACGAAGAATCATTTCGGAATTGTCCCATTAACGCCCATATATCAAGCTCAACCCCTAATGTGCCATAATCGAATTTTTCCCGCGTCATTTCCCACGGCCAATAAATCGCTCTGTCGTCCAAACGCCACGGAGGTGATTCTACCAAGAGGCGTCTGCTGTGTCGGCCAGTTTCGATAGACAGTGCAGCTGGGTAGGTGCACTAATCTCAGGGCATCCTTCTTGTTACGACTGGCAAATGCAAAGAGCTGACCGTCTGGTGAGAATGTGACGACCGTGATGGGTGTGATCAATTGCTCAAACGATCGAGTGGGAGTAGGTCGCTCCTTCATGACAAGATCCCGGCCTGTTTGAGATTCGATAAGTGTGCTTCTCTCATAAATGTTTGTGATGCCGCTGTTCGAGCCCACGGCTACCCAACGGTCTTCACCGAGAGCTGTTGGACCGTTGTGCCCACCAACAGCGACGACAATGCCGCCGATACAGCCATCATCGTGCCAAATACCAACGAATGTCTTTGAGTCCAAGTTATACTCTCCTACTTGACCGTCTTTCCCCAACATAGTCATGCCGTTTCCTGTCTTCCACCATGCGAAATCAGCAATGCCATGTCGACTGGACAACCTGGCTGCCGCAATCCATTGCATTGATGCCACGTTGAGAATATTAATTACGCCGCCTCCTTTTCGTGATGAGCCTATGATCCCCATGTATCGACCGCACGGACTTAGTTTGAAGCGCTCCATTGACTTGTGCTCGAGCTGATGACCATTGATTTGTGTTGTCTTTTGCACAACGCCCGACAGCAGATCCCAGTTGTGAAAGTACCTCCTTCGACCGGCGAAGAAAATTTTGTCACCGGCGGGGTATAAGAACTGGGCTTGTCGAATATCGACTTGCTTAACTTGGACAGACGTAAGTTGAGGGTTGGGTATAGGTTGAGCCTCGGGTGCGATATGGTGCAGATAGAGGATAGACGCGGTGCTGGCCGATAGAAGAACTGGATATTCCGGATGGAAGGACAGGCACTCGACAGACGTCTTGTGTGTGTCTGAAATGTCTCTTGTTCTTTGAATGTCAATGACTTCGAGCCCGAGCTTGCGCGTCTTGGAGCCCCCCGGCCCGACCAATTGCTTGACGTTGCGTAGAAACTCTTCCAAGGGCTGCGCAGAAGTTTCACCACCAGAGTCATCGCTTGAGGAGTCTGAGCTAGCTGATGAGCGCCGTCTTCTCTTGATCGGCCGGTCGCTGGCTTCCTTAACCCATGCCGGCGCAGGATTCACGCGCAGGTACTGGCGTCGAAGTCTTCTCGAATACTCGGCACCACTAACCAGGTCGTCCTCTTGTGTCGTTCTGAGCCTCCGCAATTTCGAATTCAAGGATAGAGAAACTACCAAACGATCGTCATCGCTGTCTTCCCAGGCTGGTGTGTCGTTTGGCTCCATCTTGGACGAAATTGTCGCATGTTTCGTAATATTATCGCCCGCGCCGGCATCTAGAACAAACAAATCGGCATCATCCATATCCTCCAGACCCTCAGCTTCCAAGCCATCCGTTTCAGCATCATTTCCATTATGATCTCCAGTAAAAACTCCATTTCTAAGCAAGCGTTCTGTGAAGCCAGTTTTATTCCCTAGAACCAGACGCTCGAGCTCTTCTTCATCAGAGTCCTTGTCAATGTCCCCAAATGACCTCTGACGGGTCGTCCGATTGTCGTTTCCGGAGTCCGAAGAGAAATCACGTTCTGAGCCATCCAGATCGGAGGTCCACAAGTCCACGTTACTCGCCATTTTTGGGAAGGAAGGTTTCGCTGCTGATGAGGATATGTAAACCCTCAGCACGAGACAAAATTTGATAGCCCTGGAAATTTTTCTGGGTCGATTGACCTTGCACCACCTTGCACAATGCCCCGCTTCTGCCAGCAGTGGTGGGGTCAACTCAGAATTTGGGACAGTAACGGAACAAGATTAGTGGTGTGCCTGGCACTATCCCTTAGGTGCCGAGAAGGGTACATTTTGGGGACCGTTTATGGAGTATTGCTATTTGTGCAGCCAAAAAATTCTATTCGTGCGGCCGCTCCACCCTACTAGCCGCTTTTAAATTAACTACTTTTTTCCTAGACCCCCCTAGCTATTTCACACTATAGTGTATAGATCCTTTAGAATTATTAAGGTAATTAATTAAGGTATAAATATAGTAGAATTCTAACTATAGCGCTTAGTAAATTTACTTAAAAATGTATTTTTTAATATTTTTTTAAAAAAGTATATATACTTTTTAAGCTAATTAATTATTCTATAGCTACTAAGGAGCCTACTAACATAGTTAAATTAATACTATAGCTAGCTATATTACTATAGCTAGTTATATTATTAAAATAACCTTGTTAATACTAAAAAAAGGGAAAGTACTAGGTTTTTAATAATTTTTTATTTAATTTACTATATTATTATTACTTTACTTTAAATAGTAGGCTATATTTTTTCTAGCTTACTATTATTATTATATTATAGTAGCTATTTTAACCTTAAATTATAAAAGGCTTTATTAAATATTTAAATTAAGGTGCCTTATACTATAAGACTAGCTAAGCTATAAGGGTTATAATAGCTATAATAACTAAGGCCTTTATAACTAAAGCCTTTATTACTAAGTTACCTATAAAATTTATATTAATAAAAGTAATTTTAATCCTTAAAGTTAAGACCTTTATAATTATAATAGCTATAGAGGTTATAAAGCTTATAATAAAGTATTTTTTTTCTTTATAGTTTAAATTTTACTAATAATTATAAAGTTATAGATTTATTAAATTTACTTATTAAGATTTTATATATATTAATAAAATAGCTTTCTTTAAAAAATTTAATAATAAAGGAATTAAAAGTGTTGGTTTTTCTATCTAAAAGGATAACTAGTGATTCGTCATGGAATACTAGAGTGACACCGGAGCACTTAACACAACGTGGGTATCGCGAATATATTTATCAAGGGCTCTTAATTCTACTAAAATATATAGCCTAGCTAAAGGGGTCTTTATAGCACATTTTAAGGGAATCTATAGAATGTGTAGAGTTTCCTACTAAAGGTTCTAATTAATAGGAATAGTTAGATTCCCCTTATAGTTTAGCTAGTCTAGTAATTCTAGGTTAAACTAGGCTTAATATATAACCTAAAAAATATAGTAATTCTAACACTTAGGATTCTCTCTTTTATAGAAAAAGAGGAGTGACTTATAAATTAGGTAGAATTTATTATTAAATAAAGGTTAACTATTTCATTAAATAATTAATATAAAAAGAAAACAATTCTCTTAACCCTAAGGCTCCTCCTTTTTCTCTATATATTTTACCCTTCCTTCTATATAAATTATAGCTTTATTTTTATTAATAAAAGTTTTAAGGGTTTAATTTAGAGATAATTTTATTATAGTATTAGTAATATTATTATTGCTATTAATCTATTAAATCTCTTTAATTTCCTATTTTTTACATAACTATTATAATACTATAATATTAATTATTAACTTTTTCTCTTTTATTATACTTAGCTTTATAATATATTTATATAGTAAAAGAGAATTTATATAGATTATTATTAGTATTAGTAGAATTGTTACGTGCTGGATGTTACACGTAAATAGGGGTACTCACACAATAGGTATAGTACGTTATAAAGTTATAAAGAGAAGGAACACTTAAGTTATAGGTAAGTAGTTAAGTGTATATATAGTTAAAGTTATTTATTATAAAAAGAAAAGGGAGCGGAACCCTTTTATATATAGTGGGTTCTGCTATTATATATAGACTATAATAGGTCCCCCCTTTATAGAAGAAAATATAGCTTATTCTAAGCTATATAAATTAAGAAAGAAAGAAAAAGAAAGAAAAGAAGGTAAGTCTATAGTAATTTACCTATAAAGTTAAGAAATTAAAAGGAAAAAGAAGTAAGCTATAGGGGTTTATATATAGCTAGGTTATAAACTAATTTATAGAAGTTATATAAATAAGGAAAGGGAATATAGGTAAGTAAGTTAGTATAGGTATTTATATTCTCTATAGAACTATTAAACCCTTTAAGGTTTACCTTTAGTATACTGCTATATTCTATATTATTACTATTTACTTTTATTACCTATAAATATATTATTATTACTAGGGAACTTAGTATTACTAGCCTTATTAGCTTTAGAGTTATTAAGGTTTATAGTATAGCTTTAGTATATTATTATAAAGTAAATATCTTTAGCTAGGGAGTATTAAATTATAGGGTTAGCTAGAACTCTTTTAAAGATCTTTTACCCTTAGTAGTTAGCTATAGTATTAAAGGTATAAATATTAAGGGTTATTACTATAGCCTTAGCTTTTTTTTAATATTAGGTAAATTTTATATTATTATAAAAATATACTATACTAAGGTTAAGTTCCTACTTAGTTTTATTAGCACTTAAGCTATATTAATTCTTTTAAGTATTATTAGTATAAAAGTTATAGGTTACTTATTAGCTAATATTTAAATATAAATAGTAAGTATTTAGATTTTCTTAATGCTAATATAGAGAACCTTATAATATATATTAGTAAGATATAAGTAATACTTAATATAGATACTAATTTAGTTTTTTATTAGTTTATAATAAGTAGAGGAAATATATTTAATATTAAAATAATTATAAGTTTTAATAAAATAAATAAAGAAATTAATAAGCTACTAAGCTTATAGAATTTTAAAAAGGATAATCTTATTTTAAAGGTTTATAATATTTTTAATATTATTTTTAGTATAAATTTAAAGGTTTTACTTAATAAAAGTTTTATTAATATAAGTAGTAATTATTAAAGGGAGTTAAATAAAAGTATTTATACTAAGTTCTATAATATAGTAAATAAAAGCTATATTTAGCTTTAGTAAGCTACTATTTATTAAAAGGTAATATAATTTATAAATTTTATAAAGTAGGAAGGTTTTATAAAAACTACCTTTAATAAGGTCTTTAATAATTATAATATAGTATAATTTAAAGATAAAGGGTTTTCTTATTTATTCTATACTATTTATAATATTAGTATTATAGTAAGCCTTAAAATATATATTACTTAGCTTAGTAAAGAGGTTAAGTATCTTTTTATAGTTTTAGTTAATGTTCTCTTTAATAAAGAGGGTCTTTTAAAGTAGCGTTAATATTATATAGCTAGGTATTATAGTTTTAGTATTAAAACTAAGGAAACCTTATATAGCTATATAGGGAAAATAGTGGTTTTATATAGAAAAATAGCTATAAAAGGGATAGTAAGGGGTATAGTAAAGTATAATAAAATACTAATAATAGTAATAAAGAAAATAAAGGGAGTAACTTATAATAAGAAAGTAATAATATTATTAATTAAAAGAATATTATAAAAAAGTTATAATAAGGTAAGTTTTTTTATACTTAGTAATATACTTAAGTAGCTAGGTTATAGCCCTAGCTAAGTAAATAAAAACCTTTAGATATTACTATATTCTATAACCTAAGGTAGGTGCTAGTATAAGTAAGGTTTCTTATGTAAATAAAGATATAGTTTTTATAGCTTAAAGTTAAGAATACTTATATACCTTATTTACTATTATTATTATTTAAATATAAATAAAATCCTATAGAGATTTTATATTCCTAATAGTAAGTATTATAAATATTAAGTACTTTTACTAAACTATTATATTTTCTACTAACTCTATTCTCTTAAGGTAGGTAAGTAATATAGAAAATTAGAAACTACTTATACTTATATAACTATTAAAATTCCTATAATAAAGTACTACTAAAATAGTAGTATAAGAAATAATAAAAGCATTAAAATATTCTATTAAAGGGATTAATAAAATCCCCTTTTTATAGTATAGTTTTTAAGCTACTTATAGTAGCTAGCTAGTGTTTACTCTATATAAAATACCTTAACTAAAGAGTTGTTACGCATTGCCGGATCCCTAGGTTCCTCTTAGCCTAAGCTCTTCGGACCCCGCGTACCACAATGCCCTAGTCTAGCCTTATATATCAGGCATCTGGCCAGATATGCCCATACTATACATTTTATGTGGTGTGAGCATTCTTAGATAGATTATTAATATATATTAGCTCCTTCTAAATATAATAGGTTATAAGCCTAGCGTATTCTAAATTTTGTAACGTTTTATTATTATCTTTATTTTAAACCTATATTGCATTTTACTATATTTAGTATATATATTTCTTAGATATATAATAAAACTAGTAGTGTTAGTATCTATATTTAACCTAAACCTTATAATTAAGGCCCTTTTTTCTTTAATTAGTTATTTTATTTATTTAGCCCTTTACTAATTCTTTTTTATAATAAAAAACATATATAAGTAAGGATTTAAATACATAACCTTAGCGTTTAGGTATATAGAATTAGTCCTTATTATTATAGCATAAAACACTATAACCCTTAATATTATAAGAATTTTTTATAGAGTCTTTTAAAAAAGGGGCCCTTACTATAACTACCTTTACTATTAGCTAGGTTTTAATATTTTAAAGTTTAGAACTACTTAGTTACTAATCTAATTAAAGAGGTAATTATAAATTATTAAATATAGTAAATTAAGGTAAATCAATACCTACTTACTAGGCTAAGGTATAACTAGGTAGAACTTTATAATTTTTTCTCCCTTTATTATTAAGGTATAAAAGATACTTATTATAAACCTACTAATCTTTAACTTTATAATCTCTATATAGGTATAAGCTATATAGTAATTTAACTAAAATAGTGCACTATCTATACTAATAAACTATTTAACTAAATTAGTAATCCTTTAGTATTAAATACTAAGTTATAAGGTTATTAATAAAAGGTCCTTATAATATATTATTTTTAATATAATAAGCAATTAAAATATACCTATATAGCTATATAAGGCTAACTCAAGTTATAATATAAATAACTCTTTTTATATAAAGGATTTAATACTAAAATTTATATAAATTATACCCTTAAAGGGTTTTAAAAATTTTAAAGAATAGAAAATCTTTATAAAAATATATATCTATATTCTTAGCCTTACTAGCTACTTTAAAGGTATAATTCTATAGTTTTAAAAAACTAATAAAAAATATACTTTATTAATATATTTAGTATAGTAAATACTATTTATATATATATAGAAAAATATTCTTAAAGTAGAATAGGACTATAGAGGCTATATAATAGACCTTATATAGCTTATTTATAATAATTATAGCTTTTAAGCTAATGTTATTATTATTAAGCTATTTAATAGCTTTTTTTAATTAAAAAGGTTAAAGTTCTTATTAATAAGGGCTTAGCTTAATTATTATTAAAATCTATAGTAAAGGATTAATAATATTATAACTTTACTTAATATTATATAGGTTACTTAAATACTTTAAGTAGTAAAGGGTGCTATGCTTAATATTTATAATATATAGAAGATTTAAGGTTATAGTTCTAAGGGTTTTAAGAAAGAGGAGATATTAAAATATCTTATATATAAATTAAATAAACTAGCTAAGAATTCAAAAGCTAGTTTCTTTATAAAAAGGTCTTTATAAGAAAAATAAGAAAAGAAAAAGGTAATAGAATTAATAACTTTTAAATATAGCTATATAATCTTAGCTAGACGCCCTTTATATAAAAAAAATATACTAAAGGCTTTATTTTAAACTTTAACCTATATAGGTAAAGTTTACCTAAAAAGGGAGCTTTATAAAGGTATTTACGCTAAAAAGCACTGCTTCTCCTAATATTATATAAGTAGGAAGCATATTTAGTAGTATAACTATAAGCATTAATAATAATTATACTACTACTATTAATTATAATAAGCTTATAAGGCATAACTATATTCTAAATATAGAATATAGTAATTATACCTTTAATTTAATAAAGTGGTTTATATACTTAAATACTAATATAAAAGTTAAACTAATAACTACTAGTAATAGTTAGCCTTTTACTATTAAAGGAATTAAAATAGTTAAGCTATTTATTAAGGGAGGATATCTTAAGCTACTAAATACCTAACTAGCCCCTAAGGTAGAAGTTAATATAATTTCCCTAGGTTTTCTTTATTAAGCTAATATTATTATAAATAGGTCTATAGACTAACTAATTATAAAGTCCTTATTATAACTTATAGCTTCTTTTTACTAGGCTTTTAATATTATAGTGCTAAAGCTTTATATTAAAAAGCCTTACTTTAACTTTATAGCATTGAATTATAGTATATCTCTAGAAACTTTTTGCGAATTCGCCCGCACCGCAATAGCGACGTAGAACTAACTCTAAACCTCTTAAAAAGTGTAGAAAAAGAATTACTATATCTATTTTACTTTATCTCTAATAGCGTATTAGTATTAAAGCATAGATATAGTAAATAAGGTAATACTAATAAATATTAATAGTAAAAATTATAGCCTTATATAAAGCTACTATTACTTACTTATAGAATAAGGTAGCTTTATATTAATAGTGCCTTAAGTTACTCTTATATTACTACTTATATATAAGTAAATACTAAACTACTTAATTATTAAATATAATAAAATAGCTAAACTTATATTAGCTATAGTATTAAAAAGTATATAAAATATTATTTTTTATATTAATAATATAGCTTTAATATATACCTAATATAGCCTTTTTATACCTTAAACCTATACTAAAATATTAATAAAATTAACCTTACTATTACTTAATAAGCTTATTATAATTAAAAACTTAAAAGAAGTTATTAAATAAATAGTAAAGAAAGCTATTAATATTAAAAATATAATAGCTTTAAGCTAAGCTAATATTACTATTAAAGGTATTACTTAACTATTTATTTAATAAATCTAAGCTATAATAATAGTAATACTGCCTTATATTTACTATAAAATTATTATTAAAAGTAATATAATAGCTAAAGCTATATAAAACTACTTACTTAAAGAAACTATTATTATTATTAACTAAGCTACTAATACTAATATTACTATAGTAGTATATTACCTTTATAGTAGTAATACTATAATTATATTTTAAGATATAGTAAAGCCTTATACTAATAATATAGCCTAAGTTAGCACTACTTTTAGTTTAAAAGTAATACTAAATTAATATATATTTAGTATTATTATTAAGGGCTTTTTTATATACTATATATAAAACTAAAAGAAAAATAATATTCTTTAAAATATAATTATAGCTAATAAATAGGGTTTAGTAAAGGTTATAGTATAAAAGCTATATAGCACTATAACTTAATCCCCCTTAATTATTACTATTAATAAAATTAATATAGTAAATAAGCTATATTATATTAAAATTATTTATAAAGCTAAGATATTTAAAGCTAAGCTTTATAATAATATTATTT
The DNA here is from genome assembly GCA_018360225.1 of Claviceps pusilla. Classification (NCBI taxonomy): domain Eukaryota; kingdom Fungi; phylum Ascomycota; class Sordariomycetes; order Hypocreales; family Clavicipitaceae; genus Claviceps; species Claviceps pusilla. The sequence continues at coordinate 3,963 of SRPW01000120.1, read as the reverse complement.
ATCTTTAATAATACTTTAAGTGTTTTAAATTTAGCTATATAGCTATATATTATATATTACCCCTAAGGTATAGCTACTATATATTTAAATAGTATAAAAAGGGTAAATAATTATACCTAGCGCTATTAAAAGCTATATAGAAACACTATATTAACTACTTAGAACCTTATTTTATATAGTTTTATATATATAATATTATAAATAAATAATAAAACTATATATATACTATATACTTAGTATAGCCCCTTACCTTTACTAACCCTCTTATATTAAAGAAAGATAGTTAAATAAAGGTATTTAGCTATAGCTAAAGAAGAGATATAAGTAACTTACTATTATAAAAGGCTTTACTATAAAAGTAAGTTAATAAGCTATATATCTACCTTTTTAATATTAAACTAGAATTAATATAGCGCTTATAAACTACTATAAAGGCCTTTTTAAGTTAATAATTTATAGCTACTATAGTACTAAATAAGCTAAGCCTAACTTAATATACTATATAAAGTATATAATAAAGATTATATACTAAAATATATAAAAAAAAACCTACTTTATATATCTAGCGCTAAAGTTCTAATCTAAAGCTAATATAATAGTAATATAGAAGCTAGAAACTATAGATAGTAAACTACTTAACCCTAGCCTTAGCTACTTTTAACTTACTACTTAGGGTAGCTATACTATAATTTATATAAACTATTAATATAAGCCTAAGGTATAGTTAATATATATAGGTAAGGACTAGTGCTTAATAATATTAGTAAAATACTATATTTACTTAATATATTCTCTAACCTATAAACTTAATTAAATATTACCTCTCCTTAACTTTATAATAGCCTTACCTCTAAACTATAGTGTTTTTATAAAAGACTTTAATTAATACTACTTACTTTAAAATTATTATAGCTAAACCTTAATAAAAAGTAATATACTTTTTATATTAGTAATATAATAATAACTTAGACTTATAATACTATAAGGTAAAGTAACTTAAAGAATATAGAGTAAAAGGGATAGTATTATTAACTATATTTAGGTTACCTATAATATAAAAGCTAAATTTATAAGGGGACTAGACCTTACTAAATTTAACTATATCCTATAGCTTATCTATATTAGTACTAGCCTAAGGCTATATAGTAACTACTTACTTTATTTTAAATAGTTATATATAAAAGATAATTTTATAGTAGCTAAGGTAGTAATATAGTTTTACTATAACCTTACTAAACCCTTATTTTAAATACTTATAAAAATTAATAGTTATATAAAATAAATAATAGCTAAGCTTTAATTTATTATAAACCTAGTAGTTTTAAAGGAACTTTAAAGTAGTTTTAAGCTAAACCTATAATAAAATTACTATACTAAAGAAGCTACTTAAGATACTAAGAGAGTATTATAATAGTAATAAATATTTTATACTAAGGAGAACTAATAACTTACTACTAATATAGCTTAGATATAGTACTAAACTATTAGTAATAAAAGGTATAGTACTTAGTGCTTTACTATTAAAGTAGCTATTACTTATAGAGAAAACCTATAAAAACTTAAATATTAAGTATAGCTTTATAATAAACTACTATTAAAATAATAATAAATCCCTATACTTATTTAAAGTAAAAGTATAAATACTATAATTACTAAGTTATATTAAGAGAAAGTAGCTATACTAGCTAACTATTTCTTTCCTTCCTTTTAAGCTTAACTTAATAATATACTAAAGGATTTTAATAATTACCTTAATACTATAATATTCCTAGTAAAAAACTACTTTAATATTAATAAAATCTATAGTATTATTAAAAGCCTAGCTAGCTAAAAGGCACTAAAACTAAATAAACTTTTAGTTAAATACCTTAAAGTATATAGTAAGCTACTAGCTAAGACCCTTACTTACTTACTTAATATATACTACTATATTAGCTACTACTTAGCTTTATTTTAATAAATAAAAGTTATTATTTTTTATAAGCTAAGTAAAACCTTAATAAAGTAGTAAAGAGTAAGGGCTTAATACCTTATTTTACTTCTTAATATTATTAGTAAAGTAATAAAGGTAGTAATAGTAAGTTAGCTTACCCTTATAGCTAAATTAAGTAGTATACTACCTAACTTATAAATAAATAATAGAGTAAATAAATTAATAAAGGTTATATTAAGTATTTTAGTAGAATTAGTATATATAGTATAGCACTATAGTAGTATTATATTACTACTCTAACTAAATATATTAATAGCCTTTAATACTATTTACTATAAAAAACTAACTTATACCCTTATAGCTACTAGGATCCTTATATAAATAGTAGTATAAACTTACTTCTTTACTACTAAATATATTACTAACCTTTATTTTAATAGTAAATTTATAAGCCCTTTATTTATAACTATAGGTATACTATAAGGGTCTTTAATCTCTTTTATTCTCTTCCTACTCTATATTACTCCCTTATATATTAAGCTCTAAGTAGTATATTTTATATTTATTATAAGCTTCTTTAATAATATAAATATACTTATATATAGGTATATAGTAAAGGAGATATAGAATTACCTTAAGGCTACCTAAGTAATTTACTAAGACTAGTCCTAAGAATTAAGTCTTAAGTTTAATCTAAGGAAAAGTAAACTTATATACTTTACTAAGTAGTGTATTATAATTATATTATTAATTTAACTTAGTACTAATATAGTATAACTAATTTAGTCTGCCTACTTTCTTAAGGTATAGGTTTATTATAAGCTTTATTAAAAAGTATACTAAAGTTAAATTAAGTTAAAATTAGTATAGTAGTAGCTTATACTTATATTACTAATAGCTTTAACCTAGGGATACTTATTATATAATATATAACTCTTATATATATAGGTTATTTAAAGTATAATTATATATAGCATAGAATTACACTATACCCCTACTAAAGTTAGTAGTAAAGCTAGGGGTATAGCTAAGGTATTTATTTTTAAAGAAACTAAGTACTTAAGAATAGTAACTAGTATATTTAAAGTAATATTATATACTTTAGTTAAAACTAAGGTAGCTATAGCTTTAATTAACCTTTACCTTAACTACTATTTACTTTACTTTTACTAATAAATAAAAGCTAATAAAATAGCTAAGTATATTTATAATACCTATACTATAATAGTAGCTTAACTTAAATATAAACTAATATACTAAGGGCATAGCTACCTACTATATTTAAATAACTACCTAAATTATATACTATTCTTAAACTAACTTTATAATTACCTATTAAAGCTTTTTTTAACTAAAGCGCTTACTTTAAAATAAAAGAATTATTAATACTAAGAGTAAGCTACTATATAGGTATACTAAACTAATATTAACTATATAATAGTAAAGCTTAATCTTAGCTTTACTTTTATTATTAAAGTTATTTACCTTTACTTAAGCCTAATTAAATATAAATCTATAGTGCTTATATAAATATATATAAAATAAATTAAACTTAATACTTTTCTCTTTAGTTAATATATTTTTAAAGTAGAATTACTAATATATAGCTACTAAGCTATTAATAAAGACTATTATTATATTTTATTATTTTATAAAAATTTTAACTATCTCTACCCTATTAATATAAGTATATACCTAATATAAAATTAATATAAAGTTAGGGAGGCTTTAGAAAATAATAAGCTAGTAACTACTCTTATTAAGTAGCTTATTTTAATAAAGTATATTCCTTAGTTTTAGCTTATAAAAAGCTTATAAGATTAATAAGCTAAGGATATTAAGGATATAATACTATATAGCACCTAGTATAGTATAGGTATAGAGATAGTAGGAAGCTATATAAATATTATAGCTAGTATAGATTATTAGAATATATAACTTATTTTTAAAGAAAAATAAATATAATAGCTAAGAAAATAGAAAATAAATATAATATACCTATACTAGCCTTAGGCCTATACCCCCTTAGC